>CCAG010000084.1:0-20257 GCA_001077435.1 Glossina morsitans morsitans | reverse complement strand
ATATATGTATACAAATAAGTGCGTGCGTGTGTGTATACATATTACATGTTTAAATATATGCATACATGCACGCATACACAAATATATACATATATAGGTAGACGCAAGCATAACTTCATAATGCTTTCCTTGCCGTGCTCTCATCTCTCTTTACGATAGTCTCGTTGTTTTCCTTCTTGATTACAAAAATTTCATCAGCAATATTTTCTGCATACAAATACACATATATACTTCATAAGTATATTGTTTTTTTCCTTTTTTAATGTTTTTTTTTCTCTGGTTTTTGTTTTTCATCTTTTTCCTCACTTTCCTCTCTTCTTCTTTCTCCTTTTCCATTCATACGCCACAAAACGTGTCATCTTCCGTTTTGTTAGCATACATTGTATACTTCTTATGTGCGTGTGTTTTATCTTCATCTCTCAATACTTAAAATGAGTAAATCATCCTTCTTCTAAGGACCGATTTTAATACGTACAACAATAACAATAACGGTAACAATGTAAACAATTAGTTCATTGTTTATAATAATCAAGATATGCTTAACTATAATACAAGTCGAAGCATTAGGAAAAAAGCAAAATATGAAGAAGAAAAAATGCATTTCATGCATATCTGACTTGCTTGAGAGCATGTATTAATAATTTAAATAACACAATACTAGACTCCGATATTTACTTAATAGCACATCATTTTCTATAGAGCATAAATTTTAAACTTCAATTTAAATGATAATCGATTTTGTGTTTTATGCAAACACAACGGTTTATTGTATTCTGACAAAACATGTTGGAGTAAAGATTTTACGCAATCTAAAGCAGACCAATAACAATATACAATTAAATAAATAAATAAATAAATAAATAAATAAATAAATACATTGTACATACAAAGGGCACATTGAAAGGCTTCCCATGTAAAACGGCTTTCTTTTCTTCAAATTAGTTTTTATTCATCTATGTAATCTCCTTGAAGCGTAATGCAATCAATTCAACGTTTCTACAATATTTTGATTGTCTTGTTTTATAAAACGATATATCAAAATGCTCGCATTTATCCTTTATCCATTATCCATTATCCAAGTCTTTTCAAATTCGCAAACAGACAATAATCGTTGCCCGTTGCCCGTTGCCCGTTGCCTATTGCCCAGATTTGAATTATTTCGTTATTTCGTTTCCGAACTGTCGATGAAACTTGAGTCTAGTACGAAACATTTATAAACTTCAGTTTCCGAATGGCGCGACAACTTGGAAAATAAATTTACTTCCTACTTTTCATGCCTGAAACAATGCAGCCTACTTTTAGGAGCTTCGACTTCTTATAAACACTACTGACTGATGAAGCTAACTTTAAAGCGGTGAACGCGTAAAACCATTTGATCCCTACTCAGTCAATTGTCAGTCAGCCCGTTCAAGGTATGCATAGTGAAAATCTGATAATCACATGATTTTTAACACAAGAAATGATTAGCAATTTTTCGTCTTAGTCAGGTATGGTTTATGTTATTACTTGTGCGCTTCACGCATAATAAAGTATATTTAAGTTTACAGGCGTACAGTACATTGCATGGACAAACGTCATATGATGTTTGCTATTCTTATGCCATTTCTTATTAGATTGACGTAGAAATTATGTAACATTTTCCACAATAAATTGCATTAATATGGCCTTATTATAGCGTGGATGAAAGATGCAGATAAGCAAAGTTCGCAAATGATTAGAAAAACGAGAAACGAAAAAAAAAAGAAGCAATTTTTCTTTAAGCCGAAGGTTATTGCGCTCTACAAAACTATCCAAACTATTGGAAAAATCGTTACATTTTGTAACGTCATTTATGGTGAAGACAGTTAATCAACACTACGAGCACATGTTTTTATGTTAAGGACGCTTCGAAATCTCGACGGAAAACGTTGGCCACAAACATTTATAATTGCTCGGGAAAACCGAAATGGTTTGTTTAAGAAATTTTGACAGATCCATCGTATAGTTCCGACATTTATTTCTTTGCCCAATTTTCTAAGGATGACTGACTACAAGAGATTACTGTGAAAAGCACTTTTCGCCAGGTTTAACCAAAATGTTCTACAGTGACAGCGTGGCGGTTTTACCAGAAAAATGCCAATAGTAGGCTACATACCGACATAGCATATGTTGGGTTTCATACAACTCTTTTAAAATATCGTCAAAATATATTGGAATTTTGGTAAAAAAAAATGGAAAAATTCGTAAAAGCTAAACTAAATTCAAAACAAAGAAAAAGGTTGTAGTGGGCCACAGGCCACCATTCAATACTTTACAACGCTTCACTTAATGTAACTATGCATATAATGACTTTTCAATGTAAGGCGTTATACGCGAAGTGGTCGAAATAGTGGTCCGATTAGTTCCAACAACGTTGATGCTTGCGTCAGTGTAGCAAATTTGATCAAAATATCTACCTGTTTAAAAATTACTACCTGTATCTGTAGAACACGAGAACACAAGACGGATAGACAAGTGTAAGGCGTGACGAAACTTTGACAAATATTGTGAATATTGTTCTTACACTCGACAGTGAAGATAAAAGAAGAACTGTGTAGGTCCACATTGTTTTCGAGTCGGTTTCACTTTGTTGTTGCCATTCCGTCAACATGCCTTGCCGGATAGGAGTGTTAAGTTTCGACACAACGCCGCAATTTGCGCTTTGGCGTTATGAATACATAACTGCTTCTTCAATAGTAGTTAGATGGGTAATATTCGTGCCAAGACTGCAAATGCTGTCGTTGAAACTGTGCGGTTGGCCGATACTCTTCTTCACAGGCACAGCCTTTGAATCGCTTCCAGGTTTTGCAGAAAATTTTTGCCTTTTAATACTTTCTCTGCCCAAATGGGTGCAGCATACACCATTTGCGCCTGGGCATCTGTGTTACGTCTGCTGTAAACGTGCTTCTAGCCACAAAAATGAAGCTATCGATTTCAGCTTCGGCAAAAACATTTGAAATCTTTGCGCACAGATTTGTATTAAAAATGGCCTAAATCAGTCAAGCGACACACCCACAGCATCATGTAAACTGAGAACATCTTTGTTTTTCAAAAGGAATGAAAAATTGATTTCTTGCCCATTATTCATAGACTATAGCAAATCAATGCTATCATCCCACAAAAAAATTTGAACCTATATTCTATGGGCGATGCTGTAGCATTTTTGCAAAGTGGAAAAAATTAACCACGCTTATAGCATATCACCACCACCGCCACCATTATAGCATATCAGAATTGAATTAGTTTTCCAATACCTTTATAACGCGCAGAAACAAGCTTCAGAAACCCCATAAGGTATACAGATTCTTGGCCGGTTTCAAATTTGGAATGCACCTAAACGTGTCCGCCTGTTCATCGTCCCATCTGTCTGTTTGCGCAACTTTTTAGTATTTGTGATAAACATTCTCCCGTTAGCGAAAATGCAGATATCGCATAAACGTTTCAAATGACACGCTTATACGACAAAAACTTTTGTTTTGAAAACAGAAGAAATCGTCTGTACCCACTCCATATTATGGAGAACGAAAATCTTGTTCTTCTACTTCTTTTGTCTTTTTTAGGATAACGGTGATGGGTATAAAAAATTCGTTCCCGACCGAATTTAATTTTCTTACTTGTTAAATTTGATCGGGGATTATAAACTAACGTTTGGTGTAAACTCTTGATATCAAAATAAATTTCAACAGCGGATGACTAACACACGAAGTGCACAGAAGAGAGATAGAGATACAAATAGATGGACCTAAATGGACAGATCGTGTTAAAATTTTCATATATATCTATAAAATGTTTAAACTGAGCAGTATTGACGACTGCCTAAGGTAGAAACTGTATCACCCAATGCCCTGCTGTCCAATGTTAATGGGGTTCGAACGAGTTGCAGTGTTGCAGGCATAGCTACAAACCTTTTGGAAGACCAAAACATCTATACAACGCTTTCCTTCACGATATCTTCTATGCTTACATTCGGATTTGTGCAAACTTAAGTACATACCTTGCATATTGCGACACTTTGCCCAAATATAGTAGAAATAAATCTATTTAATTGGAAATAATTAAATGAAAGGAATAAATGACTTGAAATTTTAATCTACTTAAGGCTTGATAAATATTTGATTGACTATTGTATATAAATATGTTTGTCATCTTAGTCTTTTCCTTTTAAATGAAGTGTCGTTAAGCTTCGCGCCATAGTAACAATAGTAAATAGGACATAGCTTTCGGGATCTTTGAATAAGAAGCGCACCAAGAGTGCGGTATTTTTGGGGCCGTAATGTGATCATGATGGACACTAAGTAAGTTTTTAATAATGTTTATGAAGAGAGAGTAAGCTGGTTGTGGTGCGGAATGCGGGGGGAAACGAGCACAATGTACCAACAATCATGATAAGGTGGCATCTCAATATGACACAGTTCGGTTTCATAGAACAAAGCTTATCCGAGAAAGCTAAACAGCATTAGCTTGGGATGTATTATCCTTCCTGCTGTTATCAGCGAGTATTACTCCTTCTGAATAACGCTAGTTTCAACCACTGGGATATTGTCCGCTCGTATAGCGTTTCCATTTTCGAAATCATAATTGGAAAATGGATTCCTTGGGTGGACAGCCTCAAACGACTTTATTGTTGTCCTCTGTGTACGAAATTCCTATTTGCCGAAAAGATAGGAGGAATAATGTTGTACGATATATGATAATCCCAAGTCATTTTGTTTTTTAAGTATACAAAATATGTCTTTATATGGGAAGTGGTCGAAAAAGGGGTCCAATCCATTTATTTCTTTTCTTTTTTCGGTTTTTTTTTTTTTTCTTTCAAGTTTTGTCTTTAAGCGCTCTATACTTATCTCTTCAAGTCTCTCGAATATATTGAAATAGCAAACATCGCTATGTTTTGTGTGCATAATTATTTTTCAAAACGTTAAAAACTCTAATTTTTGTTTCAGAAAATTCTTTGGAGAGGAAAAAAACTCTCATTAAAAAAACAGTTTTTCTAAAGAAATTTAAATTGAAGCCGTAAAACAATAAAAATAACAAAAAAAAAACAACAAAAACAATAAGAAAAACTTTACACCAGAAATGGAGGTGATATAAAATGTTTACATCGTTTGCTACACATGAATCTGTAAATAATATATAAAAACTAAAAAATATTAAGTTTTCCATTAGGCCCGACTATAGACAATTGCAGGAGGCACGGTGCGTGTATAAGAGGTTTAAATTCGAAAGAACTCTTCACTTCTTCAGCCACCCAATCAATAAACGACCGCGATATCCTTTATAGTCTATAGATTACTTCTCAAGTTTTTAATCCATTGCAGAGCGAGATTTGCCAGTGAACAAGGTCTGCATCCAGTCTAAACTTTCCGCCCAAAAAGTTTTCGGCTTTCACAATATTAGTAAAATATATAAAGGCCAAGGCAAATAAAAAACAAGGCTTGAAATGTGTGTTTACTTTACTATAAACTAAGACCGGAAATCAATGTATCTGGCTGCGATTTTGACCCCTGTAATCAATGCAATATTAAACCTTAAGAACAAAAAAGGAAAAGCAATTTCGATGAAAAACTGAAATTTCACGGAAATCATTTCATAAACTGACCTACGGCTGCTGCCGTAAACAGCAATAACTAAAACTCGCTTCGACACCCAAATGTCATTCAAATTATTTCTACTAAATTTTTAGAATCTTTATGCAGAAATGTTTTCAATCGTTTTAATGACAACGCAACATTTATTATATAACGGAAAAGTTGAGATTTTTCATGTAATTGCCTATGGGGTCGTGGGTGTCTAAGATTCGTCGCTTTAAAGCATTTACGATTTTCTTTTCTTGTTTTCATTTAAATTCTTAAGAAAAATATTTCACTATGGTTAACGAGCGTCATAACAATTCTTAACTTATAACTTCTTTATTTCGTATTGTAGTTTGTTATTGTCGTTGTTGTTGTTGTTCTTATGATTGTGGTTCTTCTTATTTAACGTAAATTTCATAGTCATTTATGAAACTTATATATGGTTTGTAATATTTTGCTTCATAATTTTGTTCTTCTTCTAGTTCGTCTTCTTATGCATGAAACCTTACAACACCACACAATTGCTTTTTGTACATAAAACAGCAAAAATAACAGCGACAAAAAATATATAAAACCAGGCATTCAGCAACAAAGAAAAAAAAAAATAAATAAAAAAAAATACAAGAAAATACTAGAAAAGAAATTACTCCTAGTTTGCTCTCTTTTATATCATGAGTATTATAACGATATGTCTGTAGATGTGTACGTAACATATATATATATATATATATATATATATATATATATATATATATATATATATATGCATAGCCTTTGGTGTTATTATTATTGTTGTTCTTGGTCTTCTGTTTGTGTTTTTTGTTTCTGTTAAATTACATACTAAATATGTACGTATTGCATGGGACGCATGCATGGCACATAAATTTCAGACATATGTACATATATATGTATATATATCGTATATCCCTATATGCACACGTAATTATATGTACATATATGTATACTGAGTATATGTTTAAGTCTGTAGCAAAATCTGTGCACATTTCAAATCCTTTAGTCTGCACTCTGCAATCAATAGACAATTGTCCGATCAATATTGCAATCACGTTCGTGATATCAATCGAAGACGATAAACTATTAATAGATCAATGTTGAAGTTATATGCAATATTTGTAGCCGATAACTCACAAATAAATGATCCGTCCATGCAGAAATTATTTCTGATCTCTCTGCTGTCAATGAATAATTTATTAGTCAATGTCCCCTATTATGTCTGGCCGTTTCAACTAACAAGCAATATATTTTGTTAATCTCAAGCTTACGTTTGACCTCAGTAGTCAATGAAAAAATTGATTGAATTGAAAAATGTTAAGATTATGTCCGGTATTTGCGGTCAATAAAAAATCTCTCTATTCAACGCACTATCGAGGTTTTAATGTCAGGCAAATGTTGTTTAGAGAGAAGAGACTAACGTCTTTACTTTACTGACGAATAGTTCATAAAATCATTCAGTGATCAAAAACTCAGTACAAAGAGGAAAGTTTTTTGAAGAGCAACTTTTCCTCAACAATTCCTCAGTATGTGATCCATATTTGTTTATTTCTTTCAAGATCAAAGTATAATTAAAATTCGTATACGATTGATTGATTGTGTTCATATATTTTCATAGAATGCCGGCATCAATCGCAAACGCATTGAGCATAGAGAGTGCACAAGTTCACATAAACATGAAAATAAGGAAGTGTAAAAGAAAGAACGTTTGGAAACAGTTTTTGTTAGAAGTTCGCTACGACGCTATGCATAGACACAATAAATCCATATAGAAATAAATAAAAACACAATTTTGTGTGATGTTGTGTTTGTGTTTTGAGGGTAACAGAGCCTTCTCTCTTTCTGACAAGAAGGTTATAATTGTAAGGTTAGTGTTACGTTGAAGTTTATATTGCATGCATTTTGTGTTTCTCTTATTTTGTTTTCTTTTTTTAGTTTTAAATGTAGGTGTATATGCACGTATTTTATATAAATGCATACTCATATTAATAACTACTGTTGTTAGTTGCTGCCATAGGATTGACGTCATAGAATTTGTACTTTTATCTCAAAATAAATGCATATATATATCAATACATACACATCCTCAAAAAAAAAAAAAAAAAAAAAAAAACTTCAATATTTCATCAACATCATTCATTACCATTCACCAAGATATATACTCAGTAATGGGGCGAAAGTATACGTCATCGTTTTTTATGTATGATGCAATGATTTTCTTATTGCCCGTCATTGCCATTTTCATCGTCATCATCTCTATCATCATCATCATCATCTCAGCAATATTTAAATTAATGGTTCGTATTGATCAAAGTTATTTATGAATAATTTTTTTTTCTTGAGTTACTTTTTAAAACCTCATACGATTACTATAATTATATGATAAGCGCAACGATTGAGACTAAAAGTGAAAGAAGAAAGAGAAGAGGCAGAAAGTAATAACGAGAAATCTCTCTCGTTCCATCTCTATGCCCATTAGTCGAATGAATTGAAATTATTGCAAATAAAAGCTCGTCGAACGAGCATTCAGTATTGTAAGATGAAATTATAGAATTATGCATGCCTAGTAACAAGCAAGTGGACATGTAATCCTTTTTACGACAACGAACCAAGAAAATCACCTGGTAACCTTCAACCTTCGCAAACTTGATTTAAATCAAAGCGCTTATGTATAGGAATCGGCATAATTGATAACTACAAAGTTTGGATACGATTTTCCCATTTTTACTTGTACACTTTTGCATACATATATATGTTCGGCTTTAATTAATTCAACTTTTTTGAAATTGTCAGAATGACATTTTTATTAAAATAACTGTGAAAAACTATCGTTTATGTGAACTAAAATTGCTAAAAGTCAACGCTGTCATTATGTATCGCATATAAACGATGTAATGTTAAAATTTAATAATCGTAGCATACTTTTGGTTACACATTAAAATTAATATGTTGTGTTGCACATTTTTAGCTTAGCCATGCTAAAGCTTATTAAATTTTGTGGTATTTATTTATCTTATTTATCATAGAATCTTATTAAAAAATTTCAATGGATTTAGATTGACCTAACTAGCTTCACTGAAAACAGACCCACAAAAAAACTAATATCAAGCTGTCGAAATTTTTAATATAATTAAAAAAAAAAAAAATACGGAAATTCATCCAAGCTATTTATTCAATTTACTTTAATTGGATTGCGTATACGAAAAAGTGGCCGAAACTTTAACTATAATGCCTTTTTCAACAGTTATACGAACCAAGTAATAACTATGGCTAAAGCATTAGTTAGAAAACGTAGGGTTTGGAGAACTAAATGCAACCACATAAAATTTATTTTTGTTGGCACTTAATTACACTTCAACAGCTTTTATGTCATTGCATGTAAAAGTATTTTATCTAAAGCGAAATATTTTTCGGTTCATTGCTAGAAAAGAAACAAGCAAACATACCAATAAGTGTTTGCAACAAATAAAAAAGAGGTGCTTTTGTTGGTAAATATAAGTGTCATCGAGCTGCCAATTTGAAAATTGTATTGTGTCCACCATCACCATCACCATTACCATCACCAGCACCAGCACCAGCACCGGCACCAGTACCAGCACCAAAACAATCATCATCAGACGTACTATCAGTAGCGCTGCCGCTACCACTACTATTACCACTACCTAACAGAGCCACTAAATTTTCGGCTTAACTCAACATTGCGGCCCAATACACTCTATACAGCAACAATTGCATTTTGTTGCAAATACGAGCCAATTTAGAAAAGCAATTAAAATTTGCGTGTTTGTTTTCAAGCGGGCATACGAAAAAAAAAAGAGCAAAAAGCAAAAAATAATAAAAGGAGAAACGAAAGAGACATCGACACAGACAGAAAGAGAAAGATACAGATAATGAACGCAAAAGTAAATTACAAAATTTTATAGGCTACAAAAAAAAAGCCACCTTTACTATGTTACATCAAGTAGATGCACACAAGCACACTATAAATGGTAAATGTGTTTACATTTGTACACGTCTGTTTACCCCTATGAGTGAATGTTTGCATCTGTGTAGATGTAAATATTTTGCCATAATATCATTTGGTTGCCAACTTTAATGTGTGTCACTAATATTTATGTTATTTATGATGATTGTGTTTAGTGCAATAATGATAATATTGTTGTTGCTATTACTACTAGTAATACTATTGCTACTACTACTACTACTACTACTACTACTACTACTACTACTGCTACTGCTACTGCTACCACTACTACACTACTACACTACTACTACTACTACTACTACTACTACTACTACTAATACTACTACTAATACTACTATCACTGCTATCACAACAACAAGTACAACTAGTGCGTTTGCATATCATATCGTGTTGTTTAGCTATAGATTTAACGCAGATATTGCTCAACTCGCAAATATTTTGCTGACTTTACTTTCATATAAATGTGCACACATTGCCATTGTTTTGAGTTATTTTATGCGCTTATGCACGCATATATTTGTGTGCTCTTATATTTTTATCAAAACCGAAATGACATTAAATTAATTGTGATTTATGTAAATTTCACAATATTGTTATTAAGATTATCTGTGCGTTTTGTAATTTTGCATTTGCAAAACAAAAAAAAAAATTCTGCCTACCTTTTAAGCTGATAAAGACAAGTTATTAAAATAATCGTAAAATAACAAACAGACTTTTAAGTTTAAGAATATCGTTCGTCTAACGCGTTCTGTCTAAAAGTCTCCAGTAATACTTTTATAATAAATAAAAACAAAAATTAAAACAACAAACAAAAAAGTAACTTGTTTATAAAAATGTATTCTATCGCATTCATACAGCAAGGTCCACGGCAAGCAACGCAATCTGTACTAACCTTCTGTGGAATGATTATCAATCAAAACGCCTTTCGTAAAATACCTATTGGCTATGAGACTATAAAGATCTCAAAAAGGGCCAGTAGTAGGGTATTTTTCCATTACTTTGGTTAATTTTCGGGTACAATTTTTTGGCTAGAAATGTTTTGCGTAACGGTGGACAAAATTAAGCTGCTTCCAAATCAATTGTGCGACAAGGCGTTTGATATTAAAACAAGAACATTATAGCCGGGCAAAATCGACCATTATGTACCCTACAGCACTTCGTCTGGTACAAAATTTTTACTCTTGCCAGATCATTCCATGCAAACGCACACTTTCCATGAAACCCTACATACTGGAGGATTCCCAAAACGTCACTTTACGTAACCAAAATTAGGTAAAAAACTAAAAATTAAACTTTCTCTCCATGTAAGAGCTTGATTTTCGTGATAACCTTTATATATGTTGGGGTTTAAAAAAAAACTATGCAATCCAAATTCACGAATGTCAATTTTTTTCCTAAATTTTTTGCTAAATTAGTACTAAGGACCAATTTTGATCATAAAAGATTAAAAGTTAAATGTTTTACTGGAGGGTTTACCATTCATGAGAAATATTATCTTGGTTGGGCTCCAAGAAAAAGACTCATGTGCTTCAATCTTGATCCACTTAATTTCTGTGTCAAATAACTATCACGGACGAATTTTCATCATCAAACATTAACAATTACACCTTTTTGACCTATAAAGGTTTGCATTTCCTGTGAATCCTTATATGCGGTGGTATCCAAAAAATAGATCTTCGTTGTCGAAATTCGACGTCTATTTGCTGTTATGAGCCAATTTTCATCACAAAATATTGAAAATTATATCCTTTTACCGTATAAAGTTTGCGTTTTCCTAGGAACGGTGGGTGGTATGAGAGGGGGTTCAAAAAATTTCCCCAGCTGAGTCAAATGTTTCATATCAATATCGAAATACTATTACTCAATGATTTTTATTGAGAAATTTTTTAAACTTACAATTTTTCCCATATGACGACTTTTCCAAATAAGACTTTACGGGGAGTGATCAAAAAAGCGGACCAATGCAAACCATTAGCGTATATCCTTGGGTCAAAGCAAGTCAGTGTACGAAATTTCATCAGAATACCTCAATAATTATGTCTTGTTGGTTGAAGATATAAATACTTGGACAGAGAAACATCCGCAAAAATGGATAGATGGACAGAAAAACATAGATTGATCCGGAAAACGATTCTCCATCAATCGGTATAATAAAAGAGGGGCTTATTTTAAGCCATTCTAAATATTAGGTACGTCCCTGCAAACTTAATAAACTATAAGTGTAATAAACCGTAGGTGTAATAAGTGGTCGAAAAAATGGTTTGATACGAATAAGTTTCGATAGAAGTCGTCCTGCACATCAGTGTAGCAAATTGCATTAAAATATCTTAAAAATTGCTGCCCTTAGGTAGACCATAAACAAACAAGACGGACAAACCAGCTTAGATCGATTCAGAAAGTGATTCTGGATTGCTCAGCTTAATAAAGGGTGAGTCTCCAATTTCTCCAATTTTTCTGGTTATTTTATGCGTCCACACAAATTGAATATAACCGTGTATCGCAAGTGGTGTAGGATATAACAAAGCATGTCTATCTCATAAAAGCCAACATTTTAAATTTCATAGAACTCTAACTTAGTAATTTTGCCATTTGTATTCGATGAAAATGCACTAAAAAAGGCAGCCTATAAAAATTGGACCAATCCATAATGTCTTTGCATTGTAGAATAACAGACAAGAAGTGTAGCTTGATGAAAACAGTTCTCCGCCGAACAATGCAACTGCTGAAAAGACTGCAATCGGTGCAGATCAACATTTTAAAATTTCTGAAAACAAGTCGCGATCGAAATATTTTTAACCGGTTCACTGACACAAACATAGTTTCTTAAAAAATAAGAGAAGGAGACAAATGTTGTGTGTTCATTTAAGACGCTGAGATACATCTCGACGCGTTTACAACTTTCTCAGTAGTTTTCATAAACATCGCAGAAAATATATTCAATTTATCATGTGTCGCTAACGCCCATAAGCATTTATGCCACTTAGAATACGTATCGTTCCTCAACGTGAACGGGAAAATCTACTCCGTGTAATAAAGTAATGATTACCATCAAATTATCGCTCAATATCCACACTTGATCTCGAATCTTTTCTTATCACTTTCGAAAATTGGTTCAAGCTCGCCCCTGGGTTACCTTATTTAGTTTTCCGTTCAGAGTTTGAAGTTTTCTTTTGCATTTTTCGCTTATACTTTAACAAAATCTGATCAAAGACAATTGTTTACAAGTGGTTACCAAATAAAATAAAACGCAGTCTGATTTGAAATACATACGATAAGCGATCAATTTATTGAGTGAATGAATTGTCGCTCTGTCATGCGATCAATTATCATATGTAAGCTCGTTGGGGCATCAGTAGATTCGACCAAGACCGTTCAGATTATTATCATTTTTTATTTTCATTTTTTATTTTCTTTTCAATTTTAAATTGTTCATCAAGCAAAGCCGGAGACTTTTAGCGTACATTTACCAAAATTATTAGTCCTTTAGTCCCGTAACAAATGCAAAACTTATATGAAAACATATGTATACATATATATATATATATACATATTTTCGAGAACAGCATTGATGTATTTTCGTAGAGCGCTGCCAACATCAAACATAAAAAAAAAAAAAAAAAAAAATTAAAAAACGAAAACGAAAACGAAAACAAAAACCATAATACAGATCTGTGTTTGTGCGTTAAAGTTTGCTCAACAAATATGCACACATATCTAAAAGCAAAGTTTTCACACTTTATTACACTTGCTGTGGAGCAGTCATTATTTATGTCCCCCAACACAGAAACGCACACATAGGCACATGCAGAGAGCTATGCATGCATACAATCCATATGCTTACAATAAATAATTCTATGTTCGATAACACGATGAAACGAAACGAATATCACACTCAAACACAAACGTTTATATGCTTTCCATGCAGATGTGTATTTTTATGTCATTTCATATGTTTTAGCGAGTGTTTGTGTTATGTTTGTGCATGTATGTACATGTATGTGTGTGTATTCGTTGTGACCTTTGATGTAACGAAGGACCGCACACATAAATGCTCATGTATTTATGTGTGGGTTATGACATATGCATGGTCGACCCACTGACATAGTGTTTTAATCTCTGTTATATGTCAACTCTCCTTCGTAGAAAGTAGGAGCGAGCCTCAAATGTTTTTATAGAAAGAAAGGAACATATTTGCAAATATTATCGGATCCCTTTTTCTATGATATATGAAAATATATTTCACATATCACATTTTTTTACTCATTCCATCTTTATCTCTCCCTCTCTCTCTCTCTCTCTCTCGCAGTTGCTCTTCTTTTTATCTATTGGTTGGAATTATGTTTCTTTTTTTTTTCTTAGGCACTGACGTACACATATAGATTGCGGCCGCATTCGAAGTCAAAGTGTAATTTTCCACTAAACATTTGTGCAAACACATGCATAAATTGCACATATACATAAATATATCATTACCACAACTATTATACACAACATGTACATATGTTTATTTTCTCTTTTTTTTTCTGCTCAATCTAATAGAACTTTTGCACCATCTTGCTCGATTTACACAAAAGAGCAGGAAAAAAAGATTGTGTTCACACATATAATAAAAGAAAATGCTTAGCTAAGGCCAAATGTTAAAAAAATATGCCAAGTAAATGTTGACTTATATCATTCGCACACTAACAAGTACACACGCAATATATATGTATATATATATTTATATATAGATGCGTCAAAACTTATAAGCACAAGCAATCCTCTTTGAACCATTATAGACGCTCTGTACGTGCATACGTCTGTGTATCGAGCTAAAGTTTTTGATTTCCTGTTTACATCTATAAAAAATTGTTCTCTCATTTACTAAAATAGAAAAAACAATTAAGGAATTTTGAATATTCGACGTCTTCAAGTATGGTTATATTGCGTTTACGTATAGCATAGCTCTCTAACAATCTGCTGACGACCCTTGTTGTAGTTATTTTTCTCTCTCGCGTAGATGTGAACCATATAATGCGCTATACGTCAAGTGAACTCGTAAGTTTGTGGGAACGTTTTTCAAAGGATTCATTGGGAAAAAGATGTACACGTTTTACGAAATTCATAAAAACGTATGAGTTGCTTGTCGAAAGTACAATTACGATGATCAGACATAAGCATCACTTTCAAAACCTCTTTGAAGTTTATCCGATAGACGTGATACTTTTGTATATCTCTTTTGTATATGCCACAAGAGTCCACTAGCTATGCTTAAAAATTGCGAAATAACATTTCACAATACACTCTATTATATATATATATATACGCATTTACACTATACACCTATACTGTATTGTATATCTATGTACACATGTATATATACATGATATATACACATGCATATATACACAGAAAACACACAGCATACCGTTTGAGCGCGTTAAGAATAATTGCACCGCTTCGAACTACATCCAACGACGCAACCATAGTCATTGAATCGATCTGCCGGCTAAAGGACCAGCACGCAGGATATATGGACTCGCAACATCATCTCGCACATAAGCCAATGAGCTCTTAAGCAACACGATGAAACGGACTTAATTCAGCCAATCAGCGGTCATGGGTACTTTCGAGCTTATCTACACAAATTTAAAATCGTGTCTGGCTCTCTGTGTGGTATCTGTAATGTTATAGAAGATGCTGAACATACCGTTCTTCGTCTGTCGGAAATACCAAGCCATAGGAGACAAAGACTTTAGAAGGAAACTGGAGAGTTTTCTCTCCCCAACAATCATATGACAAACGCACTGCAGGACCTGAAGAAATGAAAAGAGTTAAAAACAGTTACCGCAAACGTATTGAAGAAACAACAAAAAAAAGGTGCGTCAACGCAGACTCATAGATAGTGCGTAAACGGCGACCCCTCTGTCAAGGTCTTGCCAAGTTGACTTTTAACTTAAAGTAAAAAATATATTTACTACTTCTCAGCAAAAATCATTTAGAAGTAACATTTTGTCCTATTGAATGAACGTAAAAAGTTTGGTTGAGATGGAATCATTTTCCGTTCCTCTTTGCATATGGACGTTCTTACAAATAAGAGAACTTTGTATAGTAGTAGTTGTGACTGGCGATGAAAAGTGGATCTGCTGCGACATTCCCAAGTGCAAAAAGTCATAGAGAGCCATCCACATCGACATCGACGCCATAACGTTTTCTTGTGTATATGGGGGGATCAGCAAAGTGTAGTGAGTTACGAGCTCCTAAAGCCGATTACAGCTGTTACTGCAGCTACCTATTGATGCCAACTGAACAAATTGAACGATGTGCTCTTGGACCAGCAATAGCGGATAAAATGGCTTCCATATGAATTGACGGAAAATGCCATTTTACCCACACGTTCCAAGAGTTGTCACGGCAGCTCGAATAGGCAGTTCTGCTACACCCGGCGTACTTCCCGGACAGGGCAACTTGTTCAGATGGACGCAACACGCGGTTCCGCAAAATTAAAAAAGTGCCAAAACGGGTCAATGAGTGCATCGCTGCCAAACCAATGTCGAGCTTCCAATGCAGTATCGATATGTCGTCGGGAAGGTTGAAAAAAGTTGTTAAAAATAATGGAAAATTTTTTGATTAAAATACATTGCACCAGTTTTTCTCAATAAATTCCGTGAAACAATGGCCAACATTTTTGCAAGCACTTAATAAGTGGTCAATTTTCA
The DNA here is from genome assembly GCA_001077435.1 of Glossina morsitans morsitans. Lineage (NCBI taxonomy): Eukaryota > Metazoa > Arthropoda > Insecta > Diptera > Glossinidae > Glossina > Glossina morsitans. Next base: position 3,974 of record CCAG010000084.1, on the reverse strand, counting down.
TCACAAAGTAATGAAAATTACGGGCAGTTATGTGGTGAGGAATCCATAAAATGAGCCCATCCAATTCAAAATTTTCCATCGGGATTAGTAATAAAAAGAATTTGATTCGAGTTCGATTTTAGGCCGAAACATCGAAGGCCACGTATCGAATTTTATTACGAAATAGTCAACTGTCGAAAGCATCGACCTCAGCGACTAGCAAACTTATGCCGCGAACTGTGCTATTCACGAACACGACGCCTTTTTAAAGGTATCAATTAAAAGTTTCAACAAATGGAATTATTATGAGGAGTGACTTATCAAACAAAAATTAATTTTCTTTAATTTTTTTAATTATTATAGATAAAATGGAAAAGGACCCTCGTACAGTAACCGTATCATCGTCAAAACATCCGACATCATGCCTTTGGAAATCATGTGTGGAGGAGGTAAACATTACAAACAACCTACGGAAACAATGTGCGGAAGAGTTATCGACCGAAAGGGGAAAAGAGGGGAAGTTCATCTTGGGGCCTAAGGAGGCTTTGCTAAGTACGATGTTGTGATTGGATGTAAATCTAACATCACAAGCTATTCGTAGCAGGCAAAATGATGGATTTGGATCTACACCTTCGATGATCGAAGTGGTATTAGCTAAAAGTTGAAGTATATGCAACGAGAATGTTTTAGCAGAAAGACAGGAACTCGGTCTCTTATGAGAAATTGAGGAAATTTTACTAACAGAAGGTTCTAACGCAAACTAGCCTTTGTTCTAATCATTTTGGCCATCTACAGAATTTGTAAAAACTCTATATCCGCCCGTTCGGTTAAATCATAAGAATTTGATTGCTCCCGAATGCATTAAAAAAAATAAATAAACATTTTAGAGCACAATATTGTCAGCAGTTGTAATTTAGAACATTTCAACCGCGGAGAAATGCTTACTAGAATCATAAAAGAATAGAGGATTTGCGAAGAGTAATAAGCAACTCAACCTAATACTCGCAATTAGAAGAAGATTGGGCATTTTTTCCTTGAACCTCTGTGAGGCAGAGACGTAATTTTTTTTAATATTTTTTTCTTATTTACTTTCTTTCATCCGTTAAATCACTGAAGATGCTCTTGTAAACCCAATTTAATTGACAATTTCACTTCCCGCTACAATGTCAACGTCAGCCTGTTCATCAAATAAGTACTTAGTCCTGTTTCTGCTCCACAATCTTAATGAAAATCTTAATGTAATACAAATATTAATCAATCAAGAAGAAAATTAAAATTTATACAACATATGCAGCATAAACGCAAACGCTCGTACACGAACATCTACTATAAGAAATGAGTTTCGATTGCCTCGTCGATTGCATGCTATGCATGCATACATGCTCACATGTTAGCTCAATGGAAAACCATCGAAAAAATTGACTTATGATAGAAGACAAGGTAGAATTGAAAATAAAGATTGACTTGCGACAAGGTTAAATTTAACAGAGTTAATAATAATAATAATAATAATAATAATAATAATAACAGCAGCAGCAAGAGAAACAACAGTAAGTAAATCGCAATAAAGTAAACTCAATGACAAAATGGCAGAAGAGTAAAGGATAACAAATAAATAAGGTTTCTAGGCTTTTAAATAAAACAAATAAAAATTAATGAAAAAAAATTACTTTTAGAATTCCTTATGCCTATAATAAGCTGGACTTTTTTTGTATTCGGCGCAGTACCCCGTCATTAGAAGTTTTTTTCTTTTCAATTATGTGCAACCACTCAGGAGCTTTCCTCTAATCGTATAACACGATCGGACGACCATAAAGAAGTGAGGAAAGAGACAGACATACGCAGTGGCCTCAGTTTAGTGGATGCGTGCTGGCCGTATCGATAAGTGTCATTCCTTTACCGACAAATAAAAGTCGGTTTTTCGTATTCAGGAATTATGTACAACCAGATGTCATTACTTCATCGTTAGAGGCGATATCAGCTGAAGCTATTAGAGTCTATTATTTCCGCATACACGATGGAAATACGCAAAATTGATCTTTTCCTTTGTAACGCTTCAAAATACGCATCAAAGACTCCTTTTCATTTATTATGTAGATATGTGCAGGACTCACCATAATAACAAGGAGGACACAATTTCCTTTTTAAAAGAAGCAAAAAAAACACAAACATTTTTGTACGAACACGGAACGCAATCGTTATTCACCACGGAATTTTCAAATATTTTATTCACTAAATCTGGCGTAAATTCGCTAATAGCGTGTCTAATATTCGTTGTTAATGCACGAGCAAAGTCTGGCTTATTGGATAGTGCAGATCAACGATTTCAGATAAGTCCACACAAAGTAGCCAAAAGATATTCAATCCTACTTTCTTAGAGACCGTCTCGCAGAGAAGTTTCTTAAAATTATTACATCATCGAATACAACGATTATTTGACGGGCTGTTCGACATGCAGGCAGGCACATTTTGTTGAAATTCTTCGAAATGATTCTTTAAATCAACATCTTCTAATTCAGATTACAAAAAAAATTCTGTAACATCGCAGTCCCCATTCACGTTAACGGGATCTCCAGTTTAATATTCAAAATAGTTAAGGCTGAAAAAGCCATTCGCCCGAAATTCTTGCTTTTATTGAAAGTCAGATCATCTTCTGAATAAATTGTAAATTGACTTTACAGCAAAAACGTAAATTTTGCTTATTCATTGAATCATTGGGATGAATATGATCTTCATCTGAGATTGACCATGATTTAGTTAAAAGAAAATACACGAAAAGTTGAGAAATGAAGGCGATTATATCGATAATTTTCAAATACTATTGAGGCGTGTATTTTTCCCACATAAAATTGCCACCCTTACATAACACAACTAATAGACGCACACACACACACAAGTTTTCTCATGTTTCAGATATGATCATATTGTCGAATGGAAATCATGTTACTGCTATTGAAAAAAATTTATAAATCCAATCAGTTTTAAATAGCGTCTGTCCCTATCACGATCCGATTATTTGTGCTCCTCAATTGAATTGCGGAAAACCACAGTGGCCAAAAATTAAGGTAAAAACTTTGCGCATACATTCTCAGTTAATGGCCTCAGATCAAAATGAAATAAGCCTAATAAGAAATTATCGAAATATCGTTTAAGAGAAATTATCCTCCTCCAATTACTATGAAAACCGAACAATGAAAAATACAAATAGCGTCTCATGTATATGTGAGAATATTCGTTATAGTTCGCCGTGATCAATTATAAGAATTCTGAGTTTAATTTTAAGAAATCGTAGGCATTTCATAACTCTTTCCGGCATAGATAGACTACTCAGATTATTGTATATATATAAAGGCCAAAAGTTGAGTTGAACATTACGAGTTATCGATCAAAAAGCTTCTAAAGTTTCCACAAATATATTCTGCAGTAGCATGTATCTTCGTTCTCTTCTTGTAGGCAAGCAAACTGAAAAATTTCCCCATTTTATATAGAGAGTTGAAATTTCGCATTCTTTTAAGCTACGCCTCGGAGAATGTCTGTCCTAAGAAAATATGTGAAAAAATAGGCGAGAAAAATCAAGAATTTCAATATGTTATATTTTCACAACTAATGAACGGTTTACAGCAGATATCGCTTAGTGTCTGTCCATGTGACGTGATGTTTATGAAAATTTCAAGATAAAACTTATCGAGATAAGAGAAGATTTTTTTTTTCGTTCGTTTCAATTTTTATCATTGATTTTATCCGCTTTCGCTTTACTTTAGTCAAATCTAGGATAATAATGCTTGAACAAGAATATTTGAAGCATGCTTCAGAGTGCTCAATGCATCGAATGATAAGATTCATACGAAACATATCTCATGATTATAAAGACGAAGAGGTTGTATCCTTTACATCATAAAATTTCTTCTTTACTCGGAAACAAATAAAAATTGTAAATTCTTTTTAATCACACACACATACACACACACACACACACACACACACACACACACACA
>CCAG010000078.1:0-10068 GCA_001077435.1 Glossina morsitans morsitans | reverse complement strand
GTCATGGTGCCGAAGAACACCCCCGATCGCATCGTCGACAAGATCAACCACGATCTGAAGTCGGCGATGCAGGACGCGGACTTCATCCGCAAGCTGGCCGAGGAAGGCGCGGTCCCGATCGGCAATACGCCCGCCGAGGCATCCGCGTCGCTCCAGTCGGAAATGGCCAAGTGGGGCGACCTGATCGACCGCCTGAATCTGCAGCCCATCTGACACGGCCGCAGCGCCGGCCTGGACGCAGCACCCTTTCCGAACCGCAATCCCGCCACGCACGCGTGGCAGGGGCAAACTCGTCCGCCGGTTTCGCAGCCGGCGGGCCATCCCGCAGGGAGAATGCCATGAACGAAGCATGCACGCCGACCGCCGCGTCGCTGGACTCATACCGGAACGCACAGGCCTGGTACGGGCCGCAGCTGGATAAACACCCGGAATACTGGGTGCATCACCTGACCGGCCCCGAGCTGGAGCAACTGGACCGGGCGGTGCGGCACGCCGACGCCGGCGGCAAGGACATCACGGAATTGAGCCAGGACGACTTCGAACTGGGCGAACTCGGCCAGCGCCTGCAACAGGTCAAGCATGAAGTGCTGCACGGGCGCGGCCTGTACCTGATCCGCGGCGTGCCGGTCGAACAGTACACCATGCGGCAGTCCGCCATTGCGTTCTGGGCGCTCGGAACGAACCTCGGCCTGCCCGTCTCGCAAAATGGCAAGGGGCACGTACTGGGCCATGTCGCCAACCTGGGGCTGGATTATGCGGACGCCGCCGTACGCGGCTACCAGACCTCCAACCGGCTTCCGTATCACACGGATTCATCGGACATCGTGGGCCTGCTGTGCGTCAGGCCGGCGAAGGCCGGCGGACTGTCCTCGGTCGTCAGCTCCACGACCGTCTGGAACGAACTGGCCGCCCGTCACCCTGAACACGCGCGCACGCTGCTGGACAGTTTTCATCGCACGCGCTGGGGCGAGATCCCGGAAGGACAGAAGCCCTACTCGTCGAGCCCCGTCTTCGCGCCCTACCAGGGGCGCATGTACGCCAACTACGTGCGCAGCGCCATCCGCAAGGCGCAGGCGCTGCCGTCCGTGCCACGCCTGAGCGCCCAACAGAACGAGGCGCTCGACTGCCTGGACGCACTGACATGCGATCCGGCGCTCTACCTCGACATGGACTTCAAGCCCGGCGACGTGCAGCTCCTGTCCAACTTCACCATCTTCCACTCTCGCACGGCGTATGAAGACTGGCCCGAAACCGAGCGGCGCCGGCATCTGCTGCGCCTGTGGCTGGCCTGCGAAGGCGGCCCGCCGATCCCGGAACCGCTGCTGCGGCGCAATGGCCTGGCCAGCAACGGCCGGCCCAATGGCATCGAGGTACCCGGCGTCAAGCCCAACGCACCCCTCGTGCCCCAATAGGGGCGCGGGTCCAAGCCCCGTCCGCTCCACCGAACCGCGGAGCACGCACGCTCTGCCCACACCACCGTCGAGAAAACATGCAATTCGTGAACCTAGACCACGCCGGGCGCGCGATGGCCGCCGTGGCGCACCCCCATGGCTATGTCCTGCTGCCCGGCCCGGAAAACGGCGACTCGCCCGAACTGGGCGAGCGCATACGCCGGGAAGAAGACCTGCCCGCGCTCGGCGCGCAGGCGCTCGCCGCCGGCACGCCGCTTGTCGCCGGCTCGGCCGCCGTGCTCGCCCCCCTGCTGACCCGGCCCGGCAAGATCATCTGCCTGGGCCTGAACTACTACGATCACGCCAAGGAGGGCGGCCGCGACAAGCCGACGTATCCATGGTTCTTCCTGCGCGCCCCCAGCTCGCTGGTGGCCCACGGGCAAGCCGCATGGCTGCCCCGGGTCTCGGGTCATTTCGATTACGAGGCGGAGCTGGCCGTCGTCATCGGCAAGCGCGCCAGGCACGTCATGCCGGAACAGGCCCTGGACATGGTGCTGGGCTACGCCTGCTTCAACGACATGTCCGTTCGCGACTACCAGAAGAAAACACCGCAATGGACCGTGGGCAAGAATTTCGACCGTACCGGCGGCTTCGGCCCGGCGCTCGTCCTGGCCGGCGACCTTCCGCCGGGCGGGCGCGGCCTTGGCATCGCATGCCGGGTGAATGGGCAGACGGTGCAGGAAGCCAACACGGACGACATGATTTTCGACGTCGCGGAGGCGATCGGCATCGTTACCGAATGCATGACCCTGGAACCCGGCGACGTCCTGGTAATGGGAACGCCCGCCGGCGTCGGCATGGCGCGGACTCCCCCGCTCTGGCTCAAGCCGCAAGACACGGTCGAAGTGGAGATCGAGCGCGTCGGCCGCCTGTGCAACCCCGTCCTGGCCGAGCCCTGATGCGGCGCGCGGCCCGGGCAGGGCACGCCTTGCCCGTTTGGGCCCGCCGGCTCAGGCCGCCGTGGCCTTGCCGGCCAGCCGGGCAGGGTCGGCCGTTTCCAGGAATACCTTCAATGCATCCGCCTGGTCCGCGGGCAGGTAGCTCTCGCGCAACTTGACCAGCGCCTGTCCGAACTTCTCCTGGATCTCGTCGCCGAAGCAGCTGAAGATCTCGGCAAAGTAGATCTCATGGCGCAGCAGCGAGTCGGCCAGGGTGACGATGGGCTTGTTTTCCGTATAGGAACCGTAGGCATCCCGGCCGACCTCGGCGACCAGGGCCTCTTTGTAGTCGCGCGTGACCGTGATCAGCTTGTGCGAGATACCGACGCGTATGCCGTTGCCTTCGTGCAGATAGACTTTGCAGTTCTTGCCCAACTCGAACGGCCGGACATCCTCGCCGAACAGGATGATCAACACCTTGACGCCGCGCCGGGCGGCCTTCTTCAGGCTGGGCAAATGCGGCTCCAGCGTGGTGTCCGCGGCCTTGATGCGAATCGTGTCGCGCGCCGAGCCGATCATCTTCTCGATATGCAGGCCGACCGCCGCCGCATCGTTGAGCGACCAGACCAGGTCTTCCTGCGGCAGGTGGCCGATGTTCTTCAGGCTTTCCTTCAGGTCTTCGCAGCGCAGCTGGGTGAGCTCGACCATCTGGTTGAAATAGCGGTTGGGATCGACGGCGACATACTTGACCGGATTCTCCGAAACCGCCTGCACGGCGCCATTCTTGCGCAGCGCCTCGAGCACGGAGTAGCAGTTGGCCTTGGGAATGCCGGCTTCCTTGCTGATTTCGTAGGCGGTTGCGTTGGGCGTGAGCAGAAGCGCGATATAGGTCTTGGCTTCGTAATCGCTGAAGCCCACGCCCTGCAGGTCCTTGATTATCTTCTCGTACGCCGATCTCGTATTGTTCATCTGGAAACTGCCTTGCTGTCGTGACCGTGCCGGGGCCTGCCTCAGATGCGGGACAAGATGGAGTAGTTGACCGCACGGCCCACGCCGTAGCGGAATCCTTGCAGGCGCAGCACCTGGTCCGCGGTAATGTTGGCGAGATTGACGCCATCGCCGAATTTCTCGAGCAGCGTCGCGTGGCCCTTCGGGAAGGCGTACGGGTCCGCCTCGATGAATATATTGCGAAACCAGTCCCGGGCGGCAATGTCCTTGAGTATAGCCGGATTGCTGGCGCTGACGCAGTCGATCTCGGACTGCTCGATGATGGTGTGATGCACGCCCATGGCCACATTGCTGCGGATGACACGCTCGAGTTGCGCCAGGCTGAACGGCTCGGTCGGGTTCTTCCTGCCGAACTCGTATATCACCTCGAAGCCGTGCTTTTGCATGGTCTCTATATGGCGCATGCGTTCGTCATCGCCGAAGTCGAGATAATTCTCCGAGACCTCGATCCTGGGCATGCCCAGCTTCTTCAGATGCCGGATGTAGCCGTCCAGCTCGTTCTTCAGGTACGCATACTCGAACAGTATGCCGCCGGCGTATGGCTTGATGTCCGCATCCCGGTAGATCCGCACGGTCTCGCGCACGATCTCTTCGGGCAGGATCAGGGCGTTCATGGCGTAGATCTTGGCGTAATCGATGTAGTCGGCCACGCAACGCAGGTAATCGCGCAGGCTGGCGGGACCCGTCCAGCCGAAACCGTCCGGACCGAAATCGATGACCGACGTGAGCCCGACGGCCCGCGGCTTCTTAGAACGATGGTCGTGATCGAAACTCAACGGCGACAACGAGGCAACAGGTGCGGTACGCGGCTTGTCCATGATCGAGCCTTGACAACGGTTTTGACGGTAGTAGTATTATTCACTACTTCCAATATCCTGTAAAGACGCCGGCACCGGCCCCGTCCCGCCAGGATCCGCAAGGAGACCGCCCATGGATGCACCCGCCCAAGAACCGCCGCGCACGCAGGCCCCTCCCTCACCGCTTTGCGTGACGGCCGATCCGGAACAACTCAGCCTGCCTTGCCTGTACATGCGGGGCGGCTCCAGCAAGGGCGGTTTCTTTCTCGCGGCCGACCTTCCGGCCGATCCGTTGGAGCGGGACGCGACGCTGCTGGCGGCGTACGGCTCGCCGGATGCCCGGCAGATCGATGGCATCGGCGGCGCCGATCCCCTGACCAGCAAGGCGGCCATCGTCGCGCGATCCGGGCGCCCCGACGCGGACGTCGAATACACCTTCTGCCAGGTCGACCTCACGCGCGCCCAGGTCTCGACCGGCGGCAACTGCGGCAACATGCTTGCCGCGGTCGGCCCCTACGCGGTCCTGCGCGGCCTGATCCCGGCCCGGGAGGGACAGAATCGCGTACGCATCTACACCACCAACACCAAGCAGGTGGTAGAGGCCAGCTTCGCGGTGCGGGCGGGCGTGCCTTGCGTCGAGGGTCCGACGGTAGTGCCGGGGGTGCCGGGCAGCGGCGCGACGGTGGCCATCGACTTCGGCGACTGCGCGGGCTCGGTATCCGGGGCCTTGCTGCCTACCGGCCAGGCCGCCGACGCCATCGAGATCGACGGGCGCCCCGTCCGCGTCTCGCTGATCGATGCGGCCACGCCGTTCGTCTACGTGGTGGCCGAGGACATAGGCGGCGACGCCACCGCCACCCCGCAGGACATCCAGAACGACAGTGCGCTCATGGACCGCCTGGAGCAGGCGCGCGGCTGGGCCGCCGTGACGCTCGGCCTGGTCGACGACGCCCGCAAGGCGCGCGAGACCAGTCCCAACGTGCCGCGCGTGATGATGATATCGGCGCCGCGCGACTACGTGGCGGGCGACACGCCCATCAAGGCCGCCGACATCAACCTGTGCGTGCGCCAGCTGGCGATGCAGAAACCGCACAAGGCCCTGGCGGTGACTGGCGCGGTGTGCACCGCCATCGCCTGCCGCATCCCCGGTTCGGTGGTGCAGGAGCAATTGCGCGGCGATACCGGCAGCGAGATCCGGCTTGGCCATCCATCCGGCGCGCTTTCGGTCGATTCGCAGGTGGACCAGACACCAGCCGGGCCACGGGTCCGCAAGGCCGCCCTGAACCGCACGGCGCGCCTCATCATGGCGGGCCAGCTGTTCATCGCGCGAGAGAAGATCCGCCAACTCATGCAACGGATGCGGTAGGGCCGCGCCGTGCGCGGACATTCAGCGAAGGAGAGGAGACAGATGAGCACACCCTATACCGAAAGCCAGGTCATGGCCCGCGCAACGATACCGATCGCGGTGGAAGACACCGGCATCGAGCACGACGAAGCGCAGGCGCGGCGCATCCTGACGATCTGCAATGCGTGCCGGTACTGCGAGGGATTCTGCGCGGTGTTCCCGGCGATGACGCGGCGCCTCGACTTCGTGAAAGAGGATGTGCACTATCTCGCCAATCTTTGCCATAACTGCGGGGCATGCCTGCATGCCTGTCAGTACGCGGCGCCGCACGAGTTCGACGTCAACATCCCTCGCACCCTGGCCAAGGTGCGCCTGAAAACCTATTCCGAGTATGCGTGGCCGAGGGCGTTGGGGCAGCTCTACGACCGTAACGGCCTGACGCTGTCGCTGGCGACGGCCGTGGCGCTCTCGCTCTTTCTGGCGCTGCTGGTCTGGCTCAACGGCGCCCTGTGGCACGCCCCGTTGCAGGGCAATTTCTACGCCATATTCCCGCACAACCTGCTGGTGGCCATGTTCGGCCTGGTCTTCCTGTATGCGGCACTGGCACTGGGAATCGGCGCAACCCGCTTCTGGCGCAGCACCCGTCAGGACGCCGCGCCGCCGTCCTCGGCCAGCGGCGCGGCCGCGGAGGCTTCGTTCGACGTCCTGACGCTGCGCTACCTGGGTGGCGGACACGGAGAAGGCTGCAACGAAGAAAGCGCGCGCTTCACCCTGTGGCGGCGCCGCTTTCATCACCTGACGTTCTACGGCTTCATGCTGTGCTTCGCGGCCACCGGCGTAGCCACGGTCTATCACTACGCGCTGGGCTGGCAGGCGCCCTACCCCGTACTCAGCCTGCCCGTACTGCTGGGCACGGCCGGCGGCATCGGCCTGCTGATCGGGCCCGCCGGACTCTACCTGCTCAACCGCAAGCGCCACGCCGACCATGGCGACCCCGCCCAGCATGCGATGGACCGCGGATTCATGGCCCTGCTTTTCTTCGTGAGCCTGACCGGCCTGCTGTTGCTGGCGCTGCGCGACACGTCATGGATGGCGGTGCTGCTGGCGGTACACCTGGGCTTCGTCATGGCCTTTTTCCTCACCATGCCGTATGGCAAGTTCGCCCACGGCATTTATCGCAGCGCCGCACTGCTCAAGAACGCAGTCGAGAAACGCACGCCCGGCACGCTCAATGTAGGCGCTGACTGAACCAACCCCTGGAGGAACGGATGATAGACGTACTGGTGATTGGTGGCGGCAACGCCGCGCTGTGCGCCGCCCTGTCGGCGCGCGAAGCGGGCGCGAGCGTTCTGCTGCTCGAAGCCGCGCCGCGCGAATGGCGCGGCGGAAACTCGCAGCACACGCGCAATCTGCGCTGCATGCACGACGCACCGCAGGACGTGCTGGTGGAGAGCTACCCGGAAGAAGAATACTGGCAGGACCTGTTGAAGGTCACCGGCGGCATCACCAACGAGCGCCTGGCCAGGCTCGTCATCCGCCGCTCCTCGAATTGCCGGCCGTGGATGCGCAGCCATGGCGTACGGTTTCAGAACTCGCTGTCCGGAACCTTGCACCTGGCCCGTACCAACGCATTCTTCATGGGCGGCGGCAAGGCCCTGGTCAACGCGTACTATCGCAGCGCCGCCGCCCTCGGGATACAGGTGCGCTATGACACGCCGGTGGCGGCCATCGAGCGCGACGGCGAGCGCTTCGTGGCCGCCATCCTGGAAGACGGCGCCCGCATCGAGGCCGGCAGCTGCGTACTGGCGGCCGGCGGCTTCGAGTCCAACCTGGAGTGGCTCGACCAGGCCTGGGGCACCAACGAGAACGGCGAAAGGCCCGCGCTGCAATTCCTCATCCGCGGCACCCGGTACAACCGGGGCGTGCTGTTGCGGCACATGCTCGACAGCGGGGCCGACGCCATCGGCGACCCCACCCAGGCCCATATGGTGGCCATCGACGCGCGCTCCCCGTTGTACGACGGCGGCATCTGCACCCGCATCGACTGCGTACCGCTGGGCATCGTGGTCAACCGCGCAGGCCAGCGCTTCTATGACGAAGGCGAAGACTTCTGGCCCAAGCGGTACGCCATATGGGGCCGGCTGGTGGCGCAGCAACCAGGCCAGATCGCCTGGTCCATCATCGACCGCAAATCGATCGGCCGCTTCATGCCGCCCGTGTTTCCAGGCACGCAGGCCGACAGCATCGAGGCATTGGCGCGCAAACTGGGCCTGCCCGTGGAGCAGACCAGCCGGACCATCGCCGAATACAACGCCGCGTGCATATCCGGCACGTTCGACCACACCGTGCTGGACGACTGCCGCACGCAGGGGCTGACTCCGGCCAAGACCCACTGGGCCAGCCCCATCGTCGAACCGCCCTTCCAGGGCTTTCCGCTCAAGCCGGGCATCACCTTCACCTACCTGGGCCTGAAGACCGACGAAACGGCGGCGGTCCGCTTCAATGACCGGCCCAGTCCGAACCTGTTCGTGGCGGGCGAAATGATGGCGGGCAATATCCTCGGCAAGGGCTACACCGGGGGCATCGGCATGGCCATCGGCACCGCCTTCGGCCGGATCGCCGGCGCCGGCGCGGCGCGGCACGCCCTGGCCGGGCGCCGCCAGGCCGCCTGAACGCAACGGCCCGCCTGACGGCGGGCCGCTTTTCGGACCGGATCGAGAAACTACTGGTTGAAGACGATCAGGCGCTCTTCGGTCATCTCGCGGGCCGCATAACCGGGCCCCTCCTTGCCGAAACCGCTGTCCTTGACGCCGCCGAACGGCATGACGTCGCACCGCGCGCTGGAGGTCTCGTTGATGTGCACCGTACCGAAGCGCAGCGCACGAACGGCGCTCATGATACGGGCGTGATCATTGGTGAAGATGCCGGCGGCCAGGCCATAGGGCGTGTCGTTCGCGCTGGCCAGGACGTCATCGAAGCGGGCAAAGCCCCTGATCGACACCATGGGCGAGAACACCTCGGTGCTCCAGGCCGAGCAGGACTCGGGCACGTCGGCCAGGACGGCCGGCTGTACCACCGCCCCCTGGCGCTCGCCGCCGCGCACCAGGCGCGCGCCCGCCTCGACGGCCTCGGCGATCCAGGCTTGCGCCCGCGCCGCGGCCGCCTCGCTGATCATGGGGCCCACCCGCGTCGCGCCGGCGCGCGGATCGCCGGCGGGCATGTCGTCCAGGTAGCGGGACAAGCGTTCGATCAGCTCGTTCTTGAGCGCGTCCTCGACGTACAGCCGTTGAATCGATGTACACACCTGGCCAGCCTTGCGGAACGCCGCGTTGGCGATCCGCGGCACGGCGGCCTCGAGATCGGCATCCGCGCAGACAATGGTGCTGGCGATGCTGCCCAGCTCCATCTGCGTGCGCCGCAACCCGGCGGCACGCTGGATGATGCGCCCGACCCGGGTGCTGCCCGTGAATGTATAGAACGCCACATCCTGCTCTTCCAGCAGCCACGTACCGACGTCATCGCCCTCGCCCTGGACCACGGCCAGGAACTCGGGCGGCATGCCGGCCTCGAGCAGCACCCGCGCCAGCAGCGCGCTGGTCAGCGGCGTGAAGGCCGACGGCTTGAGCACCACGGAATTGCCCGCCGCGAAGGCCGGCGCAACCTTGTGCAGCACCGTGTTCAAGGGCGCGTTGAACGGCGTGATCGCCGCCACCACGCCCACCGGGACACGCACCGTGAACCCCAGCTTGTGCTCCGCGCCCGGGCTGGCCTGGAACGGCACCATGCTGCCGGTCAGACGCAGCGCTTCGTCGGCCGACAGTTCCAGCGTCACCTTGGCCCGCGTGAACTCGGCGGAAATGTCGTGAACGGTAAAGCCGCCCTCCACCATCATGACGGCCTCGAAGTCCTGACGATAGGCGTCCAGCAGGCCGGCCGCGCGGCGCAGGATGGCCGCGCGTTCGCGCGCCGCCGGCGCTCCCCGGTCGGCCGCCGCCTTGCACTGCGACACCGCCTGCGCGACCTGCCGGCGGCTGGCGCGGGAGACCTCGGCAGCGGGCGCCAGGGTGTATTTGTCCAGCACCGGAAAGCTGCCCTCTCCCGCCTGCCAGACGCCGTCGATCAGGATGCCTGTGTACTCAGCCATCAACCGTTGCGCAATCCCGTCCGTCACGTTCATCGCTTAATCCTCGTATGGGCGCAACGCCCGCGCCCTCGGGCCTGATGCCGCGGGGGCGGCCGGCGCCCCCGCGGTTCATTGTCGCGCATCCCGGCGCGGCGGCGTCAAGCGGCGCGCAGCGCGGGAGTCTGGCCAGCCGCCTTCAGCGGTCCGATCAGGTCCGCGATCGCCTTCTCGTCCTCCAGGCGCATCAGGCGCTGCGAAAACTCGCCGCTGACCTGGCTGGACGTTTCGACCATGTCCACCAGGCCGGTGAACTTGTCGGTCAGCTCCTGGTCGGTCAGCGGATTGCTGGGCTCGCCCTTGGGCTCGGCCTGGTCGCGCTGCAGCACCCGCCCGTCCTTCAGCGTGACCGCCATGGCCGCCTGGCGGCCGGTGACGCCGTACGCAGGCTCCATGATGAGACGCGTGC
>CCAG010000076.1:0-27966 GCA_001077435.1 Glossina morsitans morsitans | reverse complement strand
AACAGATGGCGCTGGATTAAACCTATTAGACAATGGTGTGTTGTTAATGTGGACTTTACTACTAGTAGTACTAGGAACAGTGAATATGCATGATGTGATGATGATGTTTTTGTGTACTTTTTAAGGCCTCGATTGGTGGAAAAAATGGAAGAAGTAAAAAGCAAACAAAAGAAAACAAACATATCATAGATACGCGCACTGCTATTTTTAGAAGGAAAACGGTGGTTTTCATTTTTTAAGAATCTTTTTTTTTTTACCTAAGATTATTGAATATAATAAATATTATTAAAACTTCTATAGGGATTTGTAGGGATGTGAAACACCTCCGAAACGAATAAGAGTTTATTTTGTATTAAAACGTATCTAAATGTCATCCCGCGCTTTTAGAGAAGCTTTTTTTAAGAATATATTTCCATATATATAAATACTACGAAAACAATCACTACTCGTGTGTTAGAATGTTATTTATATTACTGAAACAAAAGGAAAAGAGAAAACCAATATAAAAATTTCACGTCATTGTAACACGCAATCATTTTGTTTCTTAAATGAAATTAAATTTGATAATTAAATTAAATAGTGTTACAATTACAGATATTAATTACATTTTAATTCATCTAAATGTTTAGAAATATTTACACATAAATACACATTTATTGAAAAACTAAAATTTGCAACTCTTTGAAACAAAGTTTAAATGAACTTTTTTTACAAAATTACTAAATTTTGTTTCTAAATTCAAAAAAAATTTTAAAATTCATTTTAAAATTTTGAAAATTACTCTAAGAACTGATTGAAATGTGATTGGCTTAAGCTCAATACATATCAATGCAAACAAACAAATCACTAAACACACTCTAAAAAAAATGCTTAAACCTAAATGACCGTAAACATATCAAACAAAATTGGGAAAAGATAAGAAAATTTCGATGAATTTAACCAAACGCAAGAGACAAATAAAATAAATTAAAGTGAAATAAAAAACTACGAAGCATTTTTGAAAGTAACCCGTTTTAACTAATTACAAAAATGTTTTCATGCTAAGTTTTTATTTAAAAAATAATGTCGAAAATGTTTAAGTTAAGAAAAAATGTATTACTGGGTTAATTCAAAGTTCCCTTCTTCATCCCCCTTCGGCCTTCTCCATTCCCCTAAAAAAGCACTAAACCATTTGTTAGAAAAAATATATATCAGGGTCAGATTAACAAATGGTTTATCTGCTTTTTGTCTATTGTAACTTCAATAAAATGTAAAACGCTACAGTTTTTAAATTACAAAAAAAAAAAAAAAATGATGAGAAAAAGAAAGCTTTCTTGTTTTATTTTTTTTGTATATATACTCATGTACGAAACAAATTTTGTTGTTGTAGTATTGCAATTAATATACAAATTTTACATCAATAAAACTGAAAATTTTAATATGATTTTACTTTCTTTACTGCTCCTTTCGGTGTTACTTTTGATTTTGAAGAAAATATAATGTTTTCGGCGACATAAAACCATTAAAGGGGCTAGCTATAGGTATCGTATATGCACCCATGTTGGGGAAAGCCAACAGATCACCACAACACAAATCCGGCAGCTCGGTGTCTTCGATTATCTGAAAATTTGCGATAAGAGAAGAATAAACAAACATGAAAAACATGAAAATTCTATTCTCTTTTGTGTGCCGCCTTTGGAGTACCTTTTTGATTTTAAAATAAGTGTATAGGAGAAATGATCGCAAAACAACAACTTGAAATGCAGGCCTTGCGGAAGGCGGGATCTTTAATCAGTTTTTGTTGGGGTCAGAATAGGGTTTCCAAAAAAAGCTATAATTTTTACGCCCATTTCTTCTCTGACAACAATGTTGGTCATCCCAATATAAAAACAGTAGTTTTCTAAATCTGTTTTCAAAAATCATAGGACAGCAATGGGCAACCTAATCAAAATGTCATCAGCTGACTATTTCCTTGCAAAACACATGTACGTTATGTGCTATTTCGTTATGTGCTCTAAAAGATCATACCTTTGAGCGCAAACTAAATGACAATAAATTTACCATCTAATTAATAATAATTCAGCCTTTCTATGCGATCTGATGTATTATGATTAATAGTTAGCAAAGTATACGGTAACTTTAGGGCGCTAGGGTCAATTAAAGAAGTACTCTTGCGAAGTGATGGTTCTAAATACTAATGATGACGATGGTGGTGATATGTGATTATATATTTCTCCCTACGAGGTACAATTAAGTCAACGGTTAAAACTCAAATGTTGACAGCAAAACGGAGCATGGTTAATTTTGCTTCGTCGCACGCTTAAGATTTCAATATGCAAGAAATCGATTTTCTGTAAACGTCCCAGGAATAGCCACATAAAAGTTAAATATAAATTTTTTATATAATATATTTCACGATTTATTCTTATAACCGACCACGCGCATCATACAATTTAATATAAAGTAAAGTAGACTAGTGGTAGTTTGACGATTCCCAACAAAGACTAAAAGTATAGTAACTTTGTTTGGTTAATATATGAGGACAATTTTTTTCGTGGAAATACCCCGAACGATCACCCTAGAAGCATTGCATTAATTAGCTTGTGTTTCAAAATGGCCATTCTATTTGAGTCTACCACAAAGTTGTCGTCACGTCTCCATTTCAAAAAGAAAAGAAATGTTATTATTCAGCGTTAGCGTAAGAGTACAATATTTTGAATTGTGCTACTTGTTATTCCGTAAGATTGCATTTATAGTCCCAACTAACTTTTTCCTCAATTGCCTTTTTTCTCAATTGTCTTTTCTTCAATTGTCTTTGGAATATGCGTGATCTATGCAAAACATAACAGGCAATCCAGGGTCGCTATTTTAGCAAGTGGAATGAAGCGCGTCTACCAAAGGCGTCTTGACAACTCAAAAAGCCATAACAAAAGCCATAACAAACAGGCTAATCTCGATGAGTATATTGCAAACGTGTTGAAAATGAAAACCAAAAGGAAGACGGACGTTCGTTCTCATCCCACACACAACGCCATAGACCGAAAGCGATTCGAGGGCGTAGACTCGCAATGACTCGCTGGTCATGACTGTTTTCGCAACCATCTGCACAGATTCAGGCAGGATAGCCAAACTGCCCGGATTGCGCGGATGCAGAGGAAAACATGACGCATGCTATACGTCACTGGAAATATTTTTTGCATGGTCTACTTTAAATAGAGCCGAGTGAGATACTGTAGCAGGTGATTGGAAGTGACGAGGTCTGTAGCACGACCAGCTTAGAAGGAAAGTGCACCGAGAACTAAGGCACCTAGAAAGAGAGCGGGTGGAGAGAAGATGAAGTGGGAGCAGTGGATAAGAGATATGTGTGGGTGGCAGTGTTTATAGCTAGGCGTTATGAATGGGGAATCGTCTGTATTACTGGCAGTAGTATCTTTGAAAGATTTCTATCTCTAACTCGCAGATCAAAAGAAAAAAAAACACTCACATACAATGATTTGTGGTGAAAAATTTAAAAACGGTGTACTTGTCATAGATTGTAGATTGTGTGAAAAGTAAAAGTGAAGAAGAGCCTGCGAAAATTGAAGTTACGGTCATTTAAATATTAAAGATTTTACTTAACTATCAATTAAAAGTATGTTTAAGGAATTAGACAATAAATTTGAAAAATACATAATATGACATAAGCGGTATGCAAAAATGCGTATCCACATTTTTCGAAAGTTAAAGCTAGAAATTTGCTCGGCGCATTTTACTCTATAACGTTTGTTAACAGTTATTAGCATTTTATTTCAATTTATTTCACGCTTTTTGTGGCTTTTAAACACTTCACCGCAGAATGGGGTATATTTATTTCGTCAAAGCGTTTGTAACATCCAAAAGGGAACTGCAACGATCCCATTAGACACATTTATTCTTTATCTACATTAAACGCTGAATCGACTTAAGCATTTTTTACCTGTCCATCTGCGTGTCTTTTGTCTTTTATAATTATTTTGAGAAATATGGAAAAACTTAAAGTAAAAAGAGCAAGTTTATCTCTCGAATAGTATTGACTGAAAGTAATGAAAACAATCACAATCTGAGGCCAAAAAACTAGTCCTAATGAAAGGATGTGTAGCAGTTAAGCACCTGCCAACTCTAATGAATATATATAAGGGGGTAAAAATGAGTGAATTAAACGATATTAAGAGAGTTTTACCTTGTCCAAAGCGTCGCAGGTTGGTCCCCATATCAGTGTTTTGAAGCTTGGCAAATAGCTGTCTGTGTCCTTAAAAAATATCAGAGTAAAAAAAAGGTGACCATTTCTCGTTTTATTAGGACCTTGAAAAGACTTACCAGGAAGTGTTCCACAGTAACATGCTGATGATCATATAAAATACAGTTGAAGGAACCGTAGACGCCATCGTTCAAATAATACATTTTCCTTAATAATTTATTATTGTTTGGGGAACGGACTTCACGTTTTGCATGAATTTTACAAATCAAGGTATAAGCAGCAGCAACGAAAAATCGCCCTGGTTCTGCAATAACGTTAACTTTTCGATCAGGGAAATGACGATTTAAAGATTTATTAACTATAGCAGCAATCTGTCGAATGTGTAAAGCATAAATAAAAACCAATAATTTTCTTTTTAAAATTTGTCATGAAAAACTAACGACTTTAAAATTTTCGTCGCTACTCCCGGGAAAACCACCTCCAATATCAAGCAAATTCATATCATAACCAAGCAATGCACCAAATTTGAAAAGCTTTTTAGCTATATTGATAGCACGATCATAGGCAGGAAAATCCTTGCAACCAGAACCCACGTGAAAGCTAATGCCGATGACCTGCAAACGTTAAAAAACATTTAAACAAGAAGTAAAAATTTTATCAAATTAAATTTTTAATACATTATTTTTCGTTTTTCTACATAGCCACCAGAGCAAAGTGAGAAAATATTGATACTCACATTTAACTGTAAGCTTTTAGCCAAAAGCATTAAAGCGCTAGCATCTTGCTCAGCATCGCAACCAAATTTTTCGCCCAAAGGACATTGAACTTCTTCAGCTTCGCATCGAAAACGTATTATTAAACTACATTTTAAAAAAGTGAATGAGAAAATGCGCACAACATATGGAAAATTCGGCTCAAGTCGATATTTGCTTAAATTTCGGCTACAATTTTTATATCCATGTCGATTGAGAATTTTTCAAATCACATCTTCCTAACGTTTCGCCTCGTTTGAATGTTTTTTCCTTTCTGTGGGACTCTTTCACTTACTCTTTCAGTTGAAGTTATATATTTTTTTTTTGCCAAGCTCGATTGTAGTGAATAAAAGAAAATTCAAGTTTTTTATTTTGAGTACTTACTTTGATTGCGGGTAGTATTTATGAAGCTTATACATTTCAAATTCATTGTCTACGGTGCCATTTAGTACTTGATTGGATCTAGCGTATTTTATATGCGACGTCAGCTTGCAAGGATTAGCGAAAATAATGCGTTCCCCTTGAACACCGATGTCAAGAATTTGTTTAATTTCGTTCTTCGAAGCGCAGTCAAAACCAGTACCCAAGTCGGCAAGAGTCTTAATAACTAAATCATCGTTGTTGCACTTAATAGCTAAAAAAGGAAAGAATCACAAACATCTCGTATTTAATCTATAGAAAAAGTCATCAGAAATCATCAGTAACATATGAATTCAAAAGAACGAAAATTACACATCAGTACGTAACGTTTATCCAGTAAACAAAAAAGTGAAAGAAATGAGAATAGATTTGTGAAGTGAATCAGTCATTTAAAAGAGATTGAACAATTCAAGTACGTTTAGCGCCGTTTATAATATTTGTGATATGAGAACATTTTATTGGCAAAGTGTAGTTGAATAGCAAAAAAGCTCCCAAGCAATCATAAAAAAATTTATCTATTTAGGAACTTTTCCTAGCGTTGGCAATTTTGAACTTTGTCTAAAAAATGGCAAGATGAATATTTTTTTGAAAGCGTTATTATCACTTTCGTACCATAGTACGGCTTAACACGAGGCATATACTTTTGCCAAGTAACATATTTCTCTTTAATTTTGGTTAAATCACAAATAAAAAGAGCTTCATCAGTATTTTTAAAATCAAATGTTTGTATAACCGTTTTTAATGGTAGCTCAGCACTATAATAATTGATTTCGTTTTCCCCTTTAAACATTTGAGAATAATAAACTTGATTTTTATTGTTTGAATGCATTCGGAATGAGTTAACTTTTGCTACTGATTATTGTTAGTAAATTTTTCTTTAGTTTTGAAGAGATCAAAGTTTATCAGTGTACTATTGGTTGAATGTTTACTCCCGTTGATTTGATTTTAAATAAATTATGAAAGAATATTTGAGATAAGTTGACTTTCGGCAAATGTCATGATGTGTTACTTGTCTGAAGATTCTCGACGTTATATAGCGAAAAGCTCTAATTCTTATGAGTGACGAAAGTGTGTCAGAAATTCTCAATACTTTAAGTATCGGCTTAAAGTGGGCTCTATTGTACTTAGCAAAGACTGACTAAGAGTGACTAAGTAATTTTTTTCGCACTTTTAGTAAACGTTTTTTTTAAAACCAAAAAGCAAAGTTTTGTCAAATTCATACTCTAAGGTAAATCGTAATAGAAATTTACTTTTCAACAAAGCAATTAAAAGTTAAATGCGTATGGAAATCGTTTTCCAACGCTACTAAACACATGGTGCCTTTTTGGTTTTATCACGGACAGCTGAATGACAAGATGTACCAACATTTCTTAAAATTTAGAAGTACTAAAATCTGAGACTTCTAGAATTTCTGTTATAGACGACAGTAGTAGCACTGTCAATTAGCAGCGACTTAATTGCTTGCTCTTTCATTCCCATTGCTTGTTTGACCAAAAATTCTGCAATACTTTCTTATGAAACCTTTAAAGAAACAAAAGCATATGGAATTCTGTACTTTTAAGTGCACTGGCATACGTGCAGTACATGCGTAAAAAAAGAGCATATAGTAGCTAGACAGCAAATATGCATCGTTTTCGTTTTATCGTTTATTTCACGTTGATAAACTGTGTCAGGAATCGATTATTCAATTTGATTTTCGTTACAAATTTAACTAAACGAAAAAGTTTGACAATTTAAGCAAGTTGGCAACCCTACGCGGTGGCCGTAGTTTTCACTTTGTGTGTAATTTCTTTTTACTCTATTGCTTTGTACCGTTTTAAAACCTAATTAATTCTAAAAGTGTTTAAATTTATTGCGACATATTGAACTTTTTAGATTGATATCGTTTTGGTTTTTGCGATCAGCACTTGGCGCTCGTCAAAAAGAGTTTTTATTTTGTTTTTTGTGTGTTGCTGCTTCCAAACATCTGCCTTGGTTTGAGGCCTTTACAGTTTTTCTCTTTGTTTGCTGTGGTTTTAGTCGTGCTAATTTAGGAGATCATTTTTGAATGCATGACAAATATTTTGTTTTTCTTGCTCCACAAGCTCTATGTTCTGCGTTGGTTTCTGACATGGAGTGTTTATGTACATCATGTCGAACTAAAACAGGCCTTGATTCTGAGCGATTCATCACTAGCTGTCTTTACGAGCGTTTTTGTCATAGGAAGTTTGCAAGTACTACTGGCCGTCCTGTATTACGTAGTTCTTGTTCCTTCGAAAGGAATGGGCATGTTCCGACTGTAGGAAGCAAGACATTGACTTTTATAAGCTTTTCACGTAGACAAGGAATGGTTTTTGTGAATTACATAAAAATCTCGTGACATTGTGCGGAACATTTGGAAAAATTAAAACAATGTTCAATGAGTGTCGCTATCTAGGGCACTCACCTCCTGCTCCAGCCTACGAAAAACCTACCTGCAGTGTAGCGTGCGGTACTTCAGCTGGGTCTTCGCTTAAATCCCAGAAAGACAATATTTGTGTGAAGACTGGCCCCTGACACCTCTGACGATAATATAAACAGTTATCTTGCTACAAAAGTCCCCTCATTCAATATTAAGCGTGTTAGCATTTTTAAATTGACTTCGTTTCAACATAGAACGATTTCGTGTTGTAAGTTCGTACTGAAAACATGGAAATTTAGTTAAATAAACCATTATGGCAAGTTTGATCCTTATAAACGGAATTTATTCCTCGAGATGGCTCCGTAATACTTATTCGATAGTTCTTCCAGCCTCAAAAAAGTAAATGTTTCTTCACTTACCGAAAGAGGTCCTAAATTCAGTGAGCATGGAGTTTTCTGTTTGGCTTTCATTGAAACCTGTTTAAAATATGATCTATATTCGTCGAAATTTTTGACAATTCTTTCTACGTTTGTAGAAAGGATCGATTGGATCATACTGGTGATGGTGTATTAATTGCCATATCCGCCACAATCTTATCCTATTCATTTGAATTTGTTACTCCTGACGTTGAATTTATTGCTGTTCGAGCGAAAATTGCCAATAAACAGTTATATGTATTTTAGTCTTATTTTCCTCCAAATGCGGATAGGTCTGTTTATAAGCTACATGCCGGCCACATTTGCGACGAGGTCGAGAAGTTTGAACCTGCTGTCATGACATTGAAGGATTTTAATTTGCCACGAGTGACTTGGTGTTAAAGAGATAATCCTGGCTGTATGGTCCCCACTTCAACATCTGAGCATAAGAGCTACGGTGTTTTTCAATAAAATATTTGATCATAATTCACTTCAATACAACGGTATTCCTAACTGTAATGGCAGACTGTTTGATCTTTGCTTCGAAAATTTTCCGGAGATAGCTGTTTAGATAGCTGATAGCAATTTAGCTTACCTGAGCATTTGTATAATCAATCAATTTGCATTTCCTTTCATTGCAGACATGACAGTCCGTTGATCGGTTTTAATGTATCAAATAAAACTTCTTCAAATAAACAATCTGATTTTAATAAAACTAATATCTTACTGCTTAAGTCTAATGTTTCCCACATTGTGCTCGATTTTTCTGCAGAGAATATTGAAACCCTACCTTCATCATTCTATAATGTATTAAACCCAGCTATTTCCGCTTCCCTTCCGATCAAGCATCCCTCGAAGCAAGTGACCGCCCTGGTTTAATAAGAGTATTAAATGTTACAAAAATAGGAAAGACAAACTTTAGAAAAAGTTTATGAAAAGTGGTTCTGGTTATGACTGTCTCGTCCTTTCTGTTACAAGGAATTGACTTAATTATCTCAACCACCAATGTAATAACAGACATCTTCTGCTGATAAAATCCTGACTGCTTGTTAATCTTACAACTACCTCGGTTTCGATTCCTAACTTGGCCATTTCAGAAAATGACGGCTTAGATGGTTTGAGGTCTCCAAAATATAGTTATGCGCTTGGGTCTGATGGCATTGCATCACGTATATTCAAATCCTGGCTTATGTCACATTGAAAACTAAAGCGGCGTTGCCAAGGTGAGTGTCTTACCTAAATTGTTTGAGCAAATTGTTACCCAGCATTGAGCTTTTGCTGCCATATCTTATATTTTCCAACTTGGCTTTCTGAAAGGAAGATCAACTGTTTTGAATCTATTAGAATTTATTTGCCATGTTTTCAAGCCTTTTTTTAGCGTTTGACCCGTTTTTTTAAAGCATTTGATTTAGTTACGCATAGCTTATTGATCTTCAAACTCTATACCTGAAATGGATAAGCTCTTGTCTTCATAACATATCATTCAGAGTTCTGTTTAATTTCCTCATCACGGATGAATTTTCCGTGACGCCTGACGTCC
Source organism: Glossina morsitans morsitans (assembly GCA_001077435.1). NCBI lineage: Eukaryota > Metazoa > Arthropoda > Insecta > Diptera > Glossinidae > Glossina > Glossina morsitans. The sequence continues at coordinate 18,263 of CCAG010000076.1, read as the reverse complement.
CCCAAGACGACCGCTTAGGACCCGTTCTATTTAATTTATACATTAATGATCTTCCCTCGGGGATTAAATCCAGCCAGATCTTAATGTACGATGACGATGTTAGTGTTTTCTTTCTTCTCCTTGGAATCCCAATCGTATCACCTTCAAATTGACTTAAATAATATGGTTATATGGTGCTCGTTAAATTTTATGAAATTAACTCAAAAAAAAATGCAAGAAGCTTTCTTTCTCAAGCAGGAAATCATTCAATATTGATTATTTGATTGATTGACACGAGTTGAAAAACGTAGATTGGTTGATCGATTTAGGGCTTGTGATCAACCAAACATTACGTTTTAATCTGGACATTAATCATTCTTTATGTAAAACTAAGAAGGGTTAGGTTTCATTAAAAAATGGTTCAAAAGGTTTAAGGATGCTTACATTGCAAAGCAAATACATTTGCTTAGTTAGACCAATACTTGAGTACGTCTCTGTTCTGTGTTCTCCTTTCTAAAGGTGTTATGTGGATTCAAGTGAATCCGTACAAAAGCAATTCTTGCTGTTTGTTGCTATGAAAATAGTTTGCTTCCTTACCTTCGCTTGAGAAACGGTGATTCCTTCTTAATTAAGTTAATTAATTGTACTATCGATACTATCTCCCACATTACTTGGTGAGATAAACTTTAATGTCCCTAATCGCTGCTCACGGCACTTTATCTTACGAACTGTTTAATATGTTCAGAGTTGTTTGCAGAAACCCAAGTGATTTGTGTCACTTAATCTCAATGTCGGACCCTTTAAAGTCTGTCAAAACAACTATCATTAATACGCGAGATTTGCCTATGTTGTATTTAAACTAACTTGCAATCTTAATATCTCACTATGATTCGAAAATTAACTGTTATCGGTTGCCAAGCTTTTGCATGTTTGCAATGGTTTAGGGGTTCAGTTGTAACTTTAATCTGTACTAGTTGTGGGCATGCCCCTGTACTGTGTGCTTGCTTTTTGTGCTGTGTGCATTATTTATTGAATAATTTTGTTTTTCTTTATTTCTTCTTATATACATTGTATTAGATTTTAATAATAACTAGTATAAGATTTTAAAGTCAATTGAATTCGGTTGTTTATTTATTTTAGCTGAGTTTCATGTGTAGGTAAATAAATAAAGAAAGACTTCATGGGAGTGTGAATTCTAAAAGTTTCCAGACCGAAATATCCTTTCATCAATTTTTCTAATTTAGCTTTTAGCTTTGGCCGCGTTTAGTTTGGATTAAGTTTGTTGATATTCTGAAACAAATTCCTAATATTATTGTTTTGAATAACGATCGTATGCTTCACAGCGGCGATTTGATAATTCACTTTCACAAAACCATTGTGCAAATTATCCCAGTCTTTAGTTACAATATTTTTTAAATTTATAAGCTCTTCATATTTTTGACTCGAGATCATTATTCCCATCTTCAAAGAGTTCACTCGATGCTTTAAACGAACAACTTCCTCATTTAAAGATTTATTAACTCAAATTAAAAAATTTGAACGAAATGGCACGAAAAGTTATAATTTAAAAAATATGTTTGGTGTGATCGCCATGTTATGATAAAAAATCTATAAATTTGGTGTGATTGAAAAAATTATCACTGTTCCGAACATGCAAAGATCATCATGTCACGGATAAATAGAAAATGAAATAAAATTTATAATTGATTTCCTGAATCATATTCTAATTAAAAAAATCGTGCTACGCGCAAATTGGGTTTCGGGACATTCGCGATTTATTTGGTTTTTAGGATATTCCGAATCTGAGAATTTATCTCTTTTTTCAATTTATAACTTATCATTGACTTATCATTGCTTGATCGATTGATCATCGATTGATTTTTTTTATTATACCGAGTGTGTCTTATATACTAAAATGTAATTAAAATTAATGCTTACGTTGGTAGGAATTAAAATTAGGTCATAAAAAAAATGTAATAATAAAAATTGCGTGAATGCTCATGCCAGTCGAAATTATTTAAATGCTTATTGGAAATTCTGATTGGGTAATAATAAATATGCCGATTAAATTTAATTACGCTAAAATTACGTGGGTGCATTAAATACATTACACAGCTTTCCCTTTATTCTGTATAAGTAGGCTTTTATAAATTCATAACTTTTCCTCACTTCCTTATGTACTTCCTCTTCATTTTTTGTTATCGGTTTTGACTGCACGTTATTATCGCTGCGAAATTTCTCAACAATAAGTTTTATGCGATCATAATCCACAGTTTCCTTTGATGCCGCCGAGTTTTCGATTTAATAAAGTGACTTTATGCAGCAGTTTTTCATCTTTTGCTCTTCTGCATTATTCATTTGGGCACGTAGCTTAGACTCTAGATTTGCCTTTTCTGGTTCCAAAACTTTTACAGTAACCCAGGTCATTATTGCCTACGATGTGCTATATAGATATTGGAGTAGTATTGCTGCATTTGAAAAGATCTTGTAAGGTCAATAACTTCGTCATTAATATGATCTCGTTCTTTGAAAATTATATTTTTATATTTTGCTAAATGACCAAATTCGGCAGAATTGTCGTGTTTTTCGTCAGTATTCAAACCCGCTAGGTAACTTTGAGCTTTACTTGGGTAGCGCATGTGTTGGCGACACATCGTATTAATTGTCAAATTTGAGGTTTCAACTTAAGGCGGAACAAATGTTGCGGGTGGAGATGAAATGGTGGGGCAGTTATGATCAGGAATACCTGTGTTGGTGGACAGAGGCGATATGTTCTAAGAAAATACGTTTCCCGGAAAAATTGTACGAAAATTGACTGAGGGACTTAGATCATTGGTTTCAGGATGGCTCTGAGGGTAACAGGGTTACGAGGATCAAATTCCCAGCGTCGTTCTGATCACACATTTCAGTTTTCATTCATCTTCTATGTGTACATTGTATTGTATTATTATTCAATTTCTTTTATTATTATTCAACTGTGTGGTCTTTCAGTCTTCACAGGGTTCATCTTTACCACCGCTTAACGAGACCGAGTTGGAAGCGCCAATTTCATTTCTTAAACTTGATAGATTTTTCTACCTCAATGTTTCTAGATCAAAACATCGCGAACATATCAGTGATTGTCTTCTGCATCTGCTTGGTAAGAAGTAACGTTGCCTGCTCGAAATTTCTCGGGAAGTTTTGTGGCAAGATTCTTGAAGCCGGGTGTACAATGAGATTGGCACAGTTCGCCGAAGGATTTAGCGTACAGTATGGTTCGAAGTAGACATGGCGGTTTCAAGTACGAACGGTTATCTGTCGATTATCCGAAAACACGGCAACCGGACGCAAGTATCGGTAACGAATTGAATAAAGCTGTGGAGTTTGTAAGTAAAAAATGTCGACAATCGTGTAGTCAATTTGATTTTTTCTCATTATAAATTCAATTAAATGAAGAATTTTGACAAATTGGAAGCCTCATTAAACAAAAATCATTTAACGTCTGATCGGAAAGGGAAGAAAATGAAATGTAATATTTACAAAGTGCAAACAAATAAAGGACAACGCTATTAAATCTAACAGTGGTATTCGACATCATAATTATTTCATACGGGTAGGCAACTGCAGGCTTATAGCAATCTGTCAGTTTATTCTCGTTTTCAGGTTTGCAAATGTAATTCTCAATTCACTTTGTTACTAGCAGCAAAAGATATTCGTGCAAAACTACTTCTATCGTATGTCGTATCGTGTGTATTTAACTCAAGAAATTAATTTTTGACTAAGTAAGTGTAAACATTAATTGACCACGATAATTGAAAAATTGTGCCAAAGAATTTAGAAGATTTTACTGCAAAATTTCTGCTAACGTAAGCTAAAGTTACTCACACACACAAATTTTTTTAGTTAAAAAATAATGTGCAAGCGGGTGGGAAATTTTTATTCTTCTTTTGACTTCATATTAATATTCTGTCCATTTTAGAAACGCTGTTCTGTTGTTAAACATTTTCTTATTACAATTCTTAAAGTTATTGCCGGTCTTATCTTCCATTTCAGTGCCTTACATATTTGATGTATACATGATTTGTAACTAATTCAACGTTTGTTATAAATTCTTTGAATGCGAAAATCTGTGGGTTTTTGCTCGTTACTCGGAAATTATAAAAGCTGGAAGATTGAAATTTTCCCTAATTACTTTGAGGAACACTGCACTCTTTATGCGGAAAAATGGAAAAAATACTCCATGGCCGCACAAAGTTATAATTAATTAGGTTTTTTTCACTTTTTTGATATTCTGCGCTTATTTATCATAAGGCAAACAAGACAGAATGTTTAAAAGTATTTTTTCTTTCCTCAAATGAAGACATATTAGCTACTTAAAAATGGGTTAATTCTAAAATGAATATGGTAGACACAGGATCGGTGGATTAATTTTTTTCTTAATAATACCAGCGATATGACCGTCAAATAAAAGAACTTGGAGAGTAAAATGCGAAAAGCATAGTGGTAGGTATGCGAGATCCGGCTCCTGCCGAATATAGCTGTCTCACATTGTTCTTCTGGCATTATATTTAAACAAAAAGTCTATCAACTTTTAATACTTTTTCTAAACTGTTGATCCCTCTGTACAAATCAATTAATATCCTTTTGTCTAGCTCTATTTTTTTGTGTATTTTTTTTTTTTTTTAAATATCAATGTTGCCGTCTTTCACTTCAAGAATTTTTTTTTTCTTTAAAGGCACTATTTCCGTGTTCCTCATTTATTTCACATTTCAAATATTCTTAAATCTTTCGCAAACAATTAAGTACATCACTTTGTTTGCGTGTTTGATTCGAGTCATGTTTAATTTCCCTATGAACTTTTGTACTTTTTTTTCAATCATTTTTCAACATCGAATTTTACACGTCTATTTTACACGTCTCCAAAATTCTTCCAAAACAAAAACTCCCAATAGCTACGTTAAAAAATGTTCTTAATGTCCGACTCTTTCTCGTGCACGAACTTAATACTCCATCTTGTTTTGCTTGTGGTTCCCACGATTTAACAAACCGTATTTTATTACAAAATCGATAATGGAATGTTTTATTGTGACTCCCTTTGCCTACATTTCCCTAGAGTTCCAAAATTGACGAAGAATCGAAAAAACTATAAACAAAAAGTATATTTCTCTCTCCTATGACTACTCACGAGTCGTAACTGAAAAGTTCGGAGGCCTTTAAACTTGAAGCACCGACGTTCTGCTCAAACATACAAGAACACCAAGAAAGCTATTGTCTAATCCCCAAAAGGGCAGAAGAGACGTGCCACTGTGCAGCTGCCGAAATGATATAGACTCCTCTAGCTGAGTTCCGTTCTCCTCAAATCTATGGAGAACATTTTAGATAGCTTCCTTAAGTACGCCTACTTAGAAATAAGGATCCTATCCAAGTACCAGTTTGCCTATCAAAGCAGAAAATCCACCATGACGACGATTCATGAACTTACCGATATAATCGAGGGGGCGATACAAGCCAAGTAAGTGACTCTCATTCTCTACATCAGTACACAGAGAGCCTTCGATAATAGGCCATATGCGGCTGTAAAAAGAGCCCTGGACAGCAAAAACATTCCAAACCTGATTGTCAATTGAGTAACCAATATGCTGAATTCTGGGTGCCCTCAATGCGGCGTGCTGTCTCCTCTTATTTGAACCGTAGTCACAGATGAGCTGTTGCCGAAACTAAACGACATGGGATTCAACACACTAGATTATGCACACGATTTGGCCATTTCCGTGGCGGGCTGGCCTGGGGTTAGCACCGAATTTAATTACAATTCTCGGTCTAATAGTAAATGTCGTCACAACTTTCACATTAGTAGCGGAATAGCTCAAAACAAGTCAGATTATTTACTGCTTTAGAGACCTGCCTGTGGGGCCACTACCTCAACTGGTTATTCTTCCAGTGTTTTTGTGCTATTGGTTTGTTTGATTGTGCCCATTGGCAAGCTTATGTTTCGGGCACGTTACGCTTTGGAAAAATTTATGTAACTAAATCTCAATTAAGGATCGTTGGTGTACATTTAATATCAACCGCGTGTGTTGACGAAGCTAAGGTATTTTGGGTGTGAAGTACGTACTATGCTTCTATAGTTTGCTTCTGGCATTAATCTTTTATTAGCTGTACGTTATGTCAAAGTAATAAACAATAAAGGATAGAGTAAAAATAGATCCACAGCGGCTGACACTAGCATCGCCGAGTATACCGTTAACGGGGGTATAATCGGCATTTATAATTGCTCAGAAATCGCCAAAGAACACGTGTCTTTCTACTTTATAGCCTTTGGCTTGGTGGCAGCTAAATTGACCGAAAAATTAGTGATTGCTGAAGCTGAAATGAAGTGTTTGGGTTGGTCTGTGTTGAGTCCGCGTCTATTGTTCTTTAACCAATATTTTATTTACGTAGTGCCAACAATATGATTACACTAATTTGGCTCACTCAAGACTTCATGCGGTACTGCGCACCAGTCAGTTTGAGAATATGTGTTTATTTGCGCCACTTATAATCGAAGGACCTTCTCGCCAAATAAATAAGAAATATTAATCTCCAATAATTATGGTCCTGTGTACATCAAAGAGAATTATCGTCTCATACAACCTTATTCTTTAAACATATGTAACTATTTTCCCGAAACAAGTAAGTGTGGTCACGTGTATTTATATCAATTATATTTTATAAACAAAACAAAAACGATTCATAATTCGAATCAAAGAAATTATCACGTAACTATTATATATTTTAAAATATTAAATATTGATTAATATGCAAAAGAAAAACAAAGCTAATGAAATAAAATATAGTTGTTCTTAAATATGAGAGGAAAGTAGTTTAGGGGTCTTTGGGCTGAACCCACTCTCCCGTGGGTCTTACGGGCCGACGGACTCAGAGGCACAAAAGATCTCCGTTGGGTAGATTAGGTTACGTCCGTACATGTGTTCGTTAAGAGGTAAGTACGTGCTGTTTTTTTATTTGTGACAGTCTGAGGAGTGTCAGTGACCCGAAATATAGCCCAGCTAAGGCACGAACATCAATTTCATATGTCTCCAACCCTCCTTCGAGTTGCCCTAAAATTTAGTTTTCTATCGACAGACGTGGAGGATATAGACACCAACGTACAATATGTCCGATACGGATTCATGCAGTTTCTGCCAAGGGACGAGACGTCTCATTATATCCTATGTGAATGGGAGTAAAATTTTGTAAAATTTATGACGAAATAAAATGAAGTGAAATATTAAGCAATCATTTAACAATCAACTCTTGAAATAACACGACATAATTTAGCAAACGGCAGCTGAAAATTTTTCTGACGTGTTAGTAAAAGAGGAAAGAAAAAACAAAAAAATCAATATTTCGCTTGTTTCAATTAGAACTTATCTAACTAAAGTAAAATCCAAAAACATTTAATATAATTCTTTAGAGATTTCTTTTTCAAGTGAAAAATTGTACTTAAATTATAATCTCGTAAACTCGCTTTTTTTCTTTTTTTTTTCTTACATAACAACTAGGGAGCCTATGGAGACAGGATCTGATCAAATTATGGTAATTGTAAACGAGTTTGAGTATTATTTTTTGGATAATATTGTTAAGAACAAAAGATTGAGGCTACATGGCCATGGTGCTGAAATAACTTCCTCATCTGCTGGTCTATCAGTATTTGATAATCAGGTTGTTCATAAGACTTCTGACTTGGATGCCAAAGGCACTCCAAATCGTGACATTATGAACTTATATGACTATATTACGCAGTGTAATTTCTTTGTATTTGCTGAAATCTGTGTAAATGCTGATAGCAAACGCATGAATATCCTTTCTGATCTCTTTGTTATGAATACTTTAAAAGTTTTTATATTGATGGCTTAAAAGAACTCAAAACAGTTAGAAACGGTGGAGCCAAACTACTGTTCACCTTTGCTCTTCGCGCTAATAATTTTATTAAAAATAATGATTTTAAAAAGAAAAAACTTAAAGTTTACACTCCGAGATTTTTAACCGGGTTTGAAATTATTCGTAATGCCTCTATTGAATACCATGTAAATAAGATTATTAAAAACGCGGTACCCAATATACACATTGAGTCTGCTGTTAGGCTTCGAAGAGAAAATCCTGACTACAAGAATGATTTTATTCTGACAACCAGTACTAAAATTGGTTTCAAAGGGAAAGCCTTTCGTAAGTCGAGTAAGTTTAATTTTTGTAACCTCCGCTTTAACTACTTCGTTTCTTCCTTAACAAAATGTTGTAAGTGGGGTACGCATGGGCAAGGTTCTAAGTTTTACAAAGCTAAGGAGAGCAGATGCAAGTCTCTTAATTACACCAAAAATTGTGAAACTATGAGGCGGCCTGTTACATTCAATTAATAACTGCTGGTATATTAACTTTATACCCCTCTATTCGCTATGTATCAAAGTTGTTACCATTCCTAAAGCAGTTAAAGACTTAAATGATTTAGGCAACTTCAGACCCATTTCGCTAATATCTGTATTTATAAAGATTATCAACCTCATGGTTAAGGAGAAGCTAATGGATTTCTTGAAAACAATGAACATTAATCCAGCCCGTTCTTATGCGTATCAAAAGTGAAAATCTACAAACATGTGCTGTAATGAACTATCTTTTCTAAGAGCTAATCTAAAGAAAGCTGGTAAAATGGTTGTTATGCTTTCCCTGAATATCAGCAACGTCTATGATTGTGTCAAGTTGATTAAGCTTGATAGAATTCTCTTAAACTTATCAATTCCCCTTCAAATACGTCTGTGGATATTAAGCTTTTTCTCCAAGCATGACCTTCCAGATGACAAAAATCATATTTTTCAACTATTATAAACACTATTTAGCACATTGAGTACTATTTATAAATACTATTTACCAAAATAAATACCATTTATAAAAACTATTTATTCCACCAAAGGTTTTAAACGTGAAATTATGCTCTTAATCGACGGAACTAAAGTTAATTAGATGAAATCTCTTCGATTCCTTAGTAGAATTTTAAATGACAGCTTAACTCTTCGTAGGCATTATGAGAAAGCCTTCAAAGACTGTTAGTCTGCATGTAATATTGTCAAACTCATGACTAACAATCAGTCAGGTTTACCTCCCTAAAAAGTTTTGACAGTGTACAAAGCTTTAGTGAGGTCTAGGATTGAATTTGCAAATTCTACATCTTGTAAAAACCCAAAGTATATTGGGAAACGTATACAAACATGCGAAAATAGAGTGGGAAAACCTTGTACTGGACTGAGTCCCTCAACTTCTCAACATATTCTGAATGTACTTTCTGGTGCAATGCCCATTTCCCAAAGTGCTCTTTTTTGCACTGCTAAGGATTTAATTAAAGTCACGATAATGAATCCTTCCTTTTTCCAGAAGGTTATATCTCCCAGCGATATTGTCTGTTGCGGCTACACATATTGTTATCAAAAACTGTTTTTAATTTTTGGCAAGGTAAATTCAATCCCTCTCTGTAATTTTCTTACTAATAAATGTAGCGTCGTCGTGAACATTTTTCAATCAATCTTTACCTCGAAGCAAAATGTCAATCTTTGTTGTATGAAGTATTTATGTCAAGAAAATCTTATTCTTTATTACGAGAACGACTATGATATATATATCACTGACGGCTCCGTTAGACATAATGTATATAGCTTCTAGGTAGTGAAACATCTGTCTAAAATAGTACGCAAAGATAAATTGTTTGCCATCAGACATGCTGCTAAGGTAACTATTATGGATGGTCTTAAAAAATTTGTTGTTTGTTTTGACAGTAAGTCGGCTCTGCTTCTAATAGTAAAAAGGTGTTTGATATACATAGGATTTCATATGAATTTCAAGTCGATGACTGTCGCCCTGTTTGCATACCTGGTCACTGCGTTTTTTTTTTTTTTGTAAATGAGAAAGCTGACTTTCATGCAAAAATGTCTTAAGTTGATGGTACAATTTCGTCCATTAAATATTCCCCCAATCAAACAATACGGGCAAACTGTAACCACAATTTTCAACAACTAAATGTTGAATTTAAAGAAATTCCGGGTGGCGGGTGCCAAATCCACCCGCCTTTTCTATAAAATAAATCCCACATTTAACTTTAAACGCTTATCAGAGGCTTTCTTCAATTTCTGTCAAACCAAAATTATGACGAAGTATGTTTAAAAATGATTCGTGCTACACCATGTGATAGTGAAGTTTGTAATATTAGCGAGCTTGCTGAACAACTATGTTTCAGATGTCACAGGCTTGATCAGAAGTTCTTTCGACTTTTTCAAGTTATATGGTGGTCTTCTCGATTTCTTTGCAGCAAAAAATGTACGTCATCTCGGGGAACTAACTTGCTTTATTAGAAAAACGAATTTATACATATATATATGTATTTTTTTTAACGTTTAATTTATCTCTGTAACATTTTTTTTTTTCGCCAAAGTTAGCAACACTATTTTTACATCACTTTCAATAATTCCGCAATCTACAATTATAGCTAAAAAAATATTGAAATTTGCAACTAAGTTGCATTACCTTTCGAAAAGGCGTGAATGCTTAAACATACTATACTACTTGGAAGTTCCCTAGCACTCAACACTCTTAGGAAAACCTTGAATTGTGAACTTGAACTATGAATATTGACATATACTTTTTTATTTTTATTTTATATAATATATATGTACACGAACATGTGAATTTATCTAAAGAGAATGCTGCAACGTCCACGTAGATAGCCGTGGGGTTTACTTGTTTTCGTGTCGCACACGTCAGCTTTGCTGTTAAGAAATGAAGGCGACAAAAAAAAAACAGGCGTGGTCACTACTTAAATCTGAAAACTGTAAGAAGCAAAAAACCAAAAATTAAAGAAGAATTTCATTTTGCTTGCCGTTGACAAAATAAAATTTGGTAACATCTGAGAGTAATTAAATGGTCTGAATTTAGTAACATCTGAGAGTAATTAAATGAGCGAGTCGTAATTATACTTCTTCTGTCGTGCTTTTCCTTTACTCTTCACAATAAAGCAATGTTTGTTTTTTTAGTTTTTTTCGTTTAAAAAAAATAACAGCGGTATAACGGTTTATAATTGTTCATGATTTTTGATCGGATAGATGAAACTTACCTAATTCTTTCACGTATTCATCAACGTTTTTGCTTTTTTCTAATTTCTATTTTTTCCTTCCCAGCAACTTAGCATCTATTTAATAAATTCTATATAATTCCGAATAAAATTGCCTCTTCTGAGGGAAACCAATTATATCAAAAACTGCTCGATTCTCTTCGCATAGAATGTGACAGAATTGTTACGACCTTTTAAATCGCACAATGAATTTTAAAGATTTCTTCATTTCACTCGCAAAGAAATAGTTCTAATCCATAATACAGGATCCAATAAAAAAATAGCCTGTCATTGTAAGAAGTAAATTTTTAACTACACAGTTCATACGGAGAACACGTATTATTGTAAAACGTAGAGCTTTTGTTCACTTATATATTTTATATAATAACGAAAGTCTGTTAACATTTGTTTTCTTTTCAAAATTCTCCATATATTGCAGTTCAAATTAAAGAGAGTAGTTATGACAAGAGAAAGTAAAGTAGTAAGTCTGTCTGTATTATATAATGGTAAGTTTTGCAAACGCAAAAAAAATAAAATGAGTAAGGGAGTTTTTAAGTCAGTGTACAACAGGCCCTTGATCAAACAAGACACAGCTAATCTGTGTGAAGTTTTCTTTTTCTTACATAGTTAACTAAATCTATTTGTAAGCAAACAAAACAAAAGGAATCATTTGTAGACGTATGTGTATATATATACATGTATGTTCACGTGACAGTTAAATAAAGGAAAAATAGTTAATAGAACACACTAGAATTAAGCGCAAAAAAAAAAAAATTAACTTCAAGAAGTTTTCGAAATAGAACTTAAAAACGTAGTGTCTGCCTTTTGAATATTTCCATAATTTCCAACGAGAAAAACCGAAAGAAGAGGCTTTTAGTGAATAAATTCCGAAAAGTTATGCCATTAGTAAGAGTACATCATATGGAAGAAACAAATTACGTCATTCAGGATGTGTTTAATAGTACTGAAGAATTTAAATCACTACATAAAGGATATTGAAGCGCTTTGAATATTAATTTATACGTTCCTTGAGAAAGTACATCACCCTTGATGGAGACTATACCGGCCAAATTGGGCGACGGTGGAATCCAACGTTATAAAGCCCATAAGGCAGAAAAAAGAAATTAAGAATTCTTAATTTTAAATTTAATTTTAAAAAAATGAACATATATTTATATATAAATATATATAAAGATGTCAAAAAATTAAATATCAGTGGTTTAATAAATGGAAGGTAGGGCGTGTGCGAGTGTGATATTTGGCATTCATTTAACGGAAAACGTTACTCATATAGAGATTGGTAGACGAAAATGTTGAGACAAACGAATACTATGACAATTAGGAAAGGATAGAAAAGAGATAGCAACATATCTGCATAAATTATCTTTATTCTTGTATTTGTATTTATCAGCTGGGCTAACTAGGCGAAATAAAGACAACTCCAGCCCTACATATTGCAATGCACAATGGCTTAAAATGAATTGCACATAATTCCTAGTTTTGTATTACGTAAACAAAACCCAACTTTTTAATTTTCACAAAACATCTCTAAGCGTATGGATTGCTTATATTTTTTATTTCAAAACAAAATATTTACGTGTATATAGATGAACTCACCGTTCGATTCTGGCTGTGCATGCCTTTTCGTTGTATGAAACATTCTCCATTTTATGCGGGCCTACGAGAATAAATGTTGACAGTCATGTCAATAAATATTGGGAATATTTCAATTTTCGATTATTGTACAACAACATATCACAAGCCCATGAACAACACAACAACAAGTTATTTACCACCAAAAATACCAAATTTCCAATGCAGCCTCTCTTTTGCGTTAGCAATAACACCCCATCGAATCCATTCTGCGTAAAGTTTTTTTCTGCATTTATTATATCATTTCTGATACAAGAAATTGTGCTCTGTGCAACGCTTAAGTAAAAAGCGCTACCCGCCGACGATTGATAGCTTCGAGAGCCCAGCAACTCCAAAGTAAGGTCTAAACGGATCTCTGGGGGCATGTTTTCTTATCCAATCACTCAGATAAATTTTTCCTAAAATAAATTGCTTTTTGACATGCGAGAATTTTGCAGAAATGGACATGTAACGATATCTGTACTTGTATTTTATTTCACGTTATTAACAAATTTGCTTACACATTTTCGGGTAATGTAATCAGATTGGAAGCGTCCCGAAGATCCCTTCTACGTCTTATAAGATTCTTTTTCCGCCAATCTTGATGTTGCTCTACTGCCAAATGACATAATGTAAGGGAACGAATAGTTCTCAACATTATTTGATTATTTGATAACAACATTTTACCTACCTTCTTTTTGTTTGTTAAAGTGGATTAGAACAGTTGGCGATAAGGCCAACTGTCAACAAGGCCAAGATATCAAGTAGATGATTCATAGAATAGAATGATCAATTAAAACGACAGCATATTATGATGTATGGAAAAATTGATGATGCACAATGGATTACAAGCTTTGGCGAATTAAGAATAAGTTAAGTACATAGAGCACATAAAAAACTGATTTGTATATTTTTCGCAAATTTAAAATTTAGTTTTTGTTCAGCTGTTTGTAAATAAAGAATTTTGTTCGCTATTTATGTTCTTTTTCGTATAAATGCAACGCTTAACAACCAATACTAACTTAGAGCAACCAATGCTAACACAAAGCGTCAGCAATTTTACTTACGCTGATTTTGCCAATTCAGCGTTTCGTGCACCTCTTGTGCGTAAATATAGCTAAAAAAGTCGAAACTCGATAATGAAAACTAATTAACATCACGACATTTAACGCCTACTAATTGTATTTTACTTCAAATAAGTCATTTTTCATAGAAGCTTTTCACTTCGTTAATTTTGCCCTTCACTTAACGCTTACTCACGTAAGTAGCCGAGTACATAATGATTGCGATTGCTAAGCCAGTGTTCGTGCAAGCATTCTTGTCAGCGGTCGAGTTCGCAGTTTTAAAAGAATAAATCATCGCATTGTTAGTAGTTGACGATCGCGAATTTATTTCTCGGTTTTTATCTTTTTTTATAATTTACTATTTTTCCGAACATTCTGTCCATTTCCAAAAATTGATTATGTATATTCCTCACATATAAAAACCAAGGAATGAACTTATAAACTTAACTTACTTATTACACAAAAATACCGTGTCTTTGCTATATTAGGTGCTCACTCGATAAAGACATAGCATGTACCGACTGGGCACACACCCACTTTGTTGCGGCCGCTTTCCTATCCTCTTTCCCCACTTCTTTTCGATCGTCGCCGTGTTGCTTGTATAGAAAAAGAATGTCCCTTTCGAATACACTAATGAGAACAATTCAAGTTGCGTTATTTAGAACTAAGGGCGATTTTTAATATGATTGTAATTATATTATAATTGTTTTGATTAAAACCATTGGTTGAAACTATTATTTAAGGTTCATATGCATTGTTATTCTATTTAATTCAAATGTGTGTTCAATGTGCAGTTTTCAAGGCATGTATGCGCAAATTTAAAAATTCCCATGGAAAAATAATCATAAATAAATAATAACAATCTCTGATCTGCAAGGTCTTTCTGCAAGGTTCTTTCCGACACAATTTCATCGAGATAGAAATTTACAGATCAAGCTTTTTGTAGCAGTTCGATTATAGGAATGCAGAGGCAGAGAGAGAGAATAGGAATGGAGAGCAAGGGTATTTGTACCATTACAACTTTCTTGCCACACAGTACAAGTTCAACCGTTTGATACAAACGGCATTTTTCATTTTTATAATATTAAAAAAGGTATAAAAATATAAATAAGTGCAAAACGCCAAAGCGACAAGCACCCAAAAAATGCATTGTGTATGGCAGTGAAGGCTGCATAGAAGGTGAAGTGATTCAATTGTATAATTTCCAGAAATCACTCGACTAGAGAATCAAATGGTGTGGCAATTTGGGGATCGTACCCGAATCATTTAAACCTTCGTGGAGAATTTGCAGCCATCATTTTGACCACCGCATAATCGGGAAGTTCTATTTGTATAACCATGCTATTCCGACATTGAACTTAGGTATATAACGGATTTCCAATTTTATTATAATTTTATTATATTGCGTCTAAATATATTTATACATTTTATTTTAATGCACAAGAACTAAACGAATTATAAAATGTAGAAAGGATATTCATTCCATTAAAATTTATTGCCAATAATTCAATAGATTCTCAAGGAGAAGTTATCCACCATGCGAAATCTCCATCATGGTACACGATACGCAAATGAGCAGTTCCAGAATCCAAAGTGAATTCATTAGATAGTTTCACTAGATTATTTGTTGTAACTGAGGGCGAGCTTTGTAGAGCATGTGACGGTTGGTTAACTTAAAGCACAGTGTTTGTATGTTGGAAGCATTTCGTCAAACATGGCGTAGCGCGCATTCAAGTGCAGGAAACATTTCCTTCGTGAAAGTCTAGATATAAATTTAGGTGATAAAATAGCTGGTAGGGAGGTAGGCGAGGAGTCTGGAACTACAATGACAGTTCTGCCAGTGGGAAGAACCTATGGACAAAAAAAACTAATGACTTAACATTCGAAAAGTTTCAGCAATTTAGTGATCTAGAAGAAAAAAGAAAACGTTGCGATTCACAAGTAGTTAAATGTAGTGAGGAATGTAAGAAGCGAATTGCCGAAATTCATAAGGTTTATATAGCGAACGAAACGAAACTGCAAAAAGAAATCAAGGAGTTAAGGGAAACAATTAAGCACTTAGAACAGGAGAGAAAGGGCTTTCTAGAAGCCCAGCAAACGAAGTTAATTTTATTTAGTAAATCGTGTTAAATTATCATACGTAACCTTATTATTCAACAAGAGTAAATGTCTTAATTAGGAAAACAGCTTTTTACACTCAAAACAGGAAAATTATTGTGAGTTAGGACGAGCTGTGCAGTTTTCGAAAATATAGAATTCTAGGTGACAAGAACCCATTGAAAGGTCTGGCTAAAGTTACGCTGTAAGCACCCATGTTCGGAAAAGCCAACACATCATCACATTGCAAATCAGGTAACTCCAAATCTTCGATTATCTAAACGCAAGAGACAAAAAGCACAAAATAATGAAAAAACATTTCATAATAAGATGTAAACCTTTAATACCTTATCCAAGGAATCACAGGTAGGCCCCCAAAGAATAGTTTTAAATCTTGGCAATTTATTTTCTTCATTTTCCTCCTGGAAAGCCGTAGTAATTAATATTCTTAAGTTATTTTTTTACTTTAGTTTTCTATTGGCTTAATCAAATCACTTACCAGAAAATGTTTAACACTAATTTGTTGATGTTCGTAAAAAATTCCATTAAAAGAACCATACATGCCATCGTTTAAATAATACATTTTCGTTAATAATTTATTATTAAGCGGAGAACGGATTTCTCGCTTAGCATATATCTTACATATTAAGGTATAAGCGGCGGCCACGAAAAAACGTCCTGGTTCAGCTATAACATTTACATCGTTATTAGGAAAGTGAAGTTTTAGTGAGCTGTTGACAATATCAGCTATCTATAAAATGCGGGGTATATTCAGATTTAGAAGAATTTTCCATTATTAGTTTATGTGATGACTAACATTTTTAAATTTCTCATCATCATCCCCGGGAAAACCCCCACCAATATCTAATAAGTGCATATTAAAACCGATTAAGGAGCCAAAGTTGAAGAGTTTCTTAGCAATTCTTATAGCGCGTTCGTATGCAGGCAAATCATTGCAACCGGTACCAACGTGAAAGCTAATACCTATGACCTAAATAAAAAGCAAATAATGTTTTTTGAGATTTCACTTATGAAGCGCGCGTAGAAGCGCATTCTGTTTAATAACATTAGAAAAGGATATATCATATCTTTTTCATCTTGTCGTAGAGGAAATTGTAGAAATGGAGACGTCCCTCGTACAATTCGGTACTTGTCAAGTGCTGTGTCGGTACTTGTTAAATGCAGTTTAAACGCCGATAATACACGGTACAAAGTTTGTGTCTATTATAGCTCGATTTTGTAATAACACGATTTCAAAAAATCGCATGTGTATTTCGCTAAATTTTTGTTTCAATTGCGTTTGCTTTTGTTATTATTTTTTATATTTATTAAAGGAAAGATCAATCAATTTTAGTTGAAATCTGTGTCATCGTCATTATATATTATTGAATATATATCTAATTTTTTTATTTCATTATAATTTCCATGGTCCTATATTTGTTTTTTTTTTTTACAAAAACGTGTAGATAATTTACTTTTACATTAATAGGTTCATTTGGAACGAAGTTTCGGCTATCACAAAATTGTACACGTTAAGACTTGGTTTCGATTCAACGCTGTGCACATTGCGTTGATTTATATTATAACTAAGTTTAAATTATATAATTCCTTTTTTGAGGAACGCTTGTATGCTATGCTTGACTTGAATTTAAATATGAATAACAAGGTGTATTTCAAATCCTACATTTTTTTTTACCTGCTGAAATTTAAATGCTTTGGCGTTGCAAAGTAAAAAAAAAACATTCACAAACATTCACTTTTATCTTCAATAACCGTAATTAATTCGTAGTCATTTTTTGCAATGAAAGGCATTTCATTTTCGGTCCCTGTCAACCAAAATTGTAGTGAAGCTTAAAGTAATCGTCAGACATAAATACGTTAGACATTATAACTTGTTTCATAACTTTGAAATAATAAAGTTAATGCAAGGTAGCTTTCCATTAATCAATTATATATATAGCACTTACGTTTAGTTGCAAACTTTGTGCTAATAACATTAAAGCAGGTGCCTCATGTTCGGGATCACAACCGAATTTGTCTCCAAAGGCAATTTGGGCATCTTCGGCGTCACAACGAAATCGTATCACTAAACTAATTTGAAAGGAATTTAAAAAAAAGTAATAATAGTACGGATTGCTGTTACGTATATTCTATACGTACACTTACTGGGATTCCGGATAATGCTTATGAAGTTTGTAAATCTCAAATTCGCTATCAACAGTACTGTTACGTACTTGATTAGCTTTAGCGTATTGTATGTGGGATGCCAGTTTACAAGGATTGGCAAAGATAATGCGTTCTGGTTGAACGCCGCTATTAAGAATTTGTTTAATTTCACTTTTTGAAGCACAATCAAAACCGGTTCCCAAATCTGCTAAAGT
>CCAG010000067.1:0-17675 GCA_001077435.1 Glossina morsitans morsitans | reverse complement strand
AAAAAAAAAAAACAAAAAAGAAAAGAGTAAACGAAAAAGCAACAACACGCAACTCACTTAATTAAGGGTGTGAACATTTGAGATACAAATGTGAAATTCATGCATACATCCATACATACCGGAATATTAACTTAGTATAGGCACGCATTTAAACACGCAAACCGTACTCTGGCCAAAGCACGAAAAAATAAATAAAAGGAACATAAGCAGCAAGGAAACAAAATCCAAAACTTGTTAATATTTTATTAGCGGTTTTCTGTAAACAAATACAAACAAACATTTGCTTTTGCTGCTGCTGTTGCTGCTGCTGGCTTGATGAAGTAGCAGCAAAAGTTAAAGTCTTCTCTCTTAAGGGAATTAATAGGGTAAGCAAAGCGCAAAAAAAAAAACAAAAAAAAAAAATGAAAAACTAGTGTCAGAAAGATAAAATGAGTTAAATTAATTTTTTTTTTCCTTTTTCCAGTTGTTTTTTTTTTTTTATGAATAATTTCCTTTTTCACTTATTTAAAAGTTTCAATTTTTTTTTTCTTTCTTTCTTACTTTAAACTGGCAGCTAATTAACGCATTCTTGTTTTTATTCGTTACACTACTGGCAACAACTGTCATGTGTTGTTGGTCGTCGACATTAAATGAAAATATATTTTTTTAAAAAATTAGAAAGACACGTGCGAGCATTTAAAAACCAACAACAACCAAAAAAAACAAAAATGAAAGCAGAAAAAACTTTTGTAGATAAGAGCGAAGACCGAAGGTCGAGCAACGTCAGTGTACCGTGTTTTTAAGTTAATTGCTGGCTTTTAGACGCTAATTAAGTCTCAATTATTGTTTATTAGATGAGCGCCGGCATAAATTGAAATAATTTATTAAAGTTAAATAAATAACTGTAACCTGTTAAGGTGAACTAACAGATTGCGTTCAACGTTTAGATGCGTTTTAGAATAAGAAATAACCTGAATAGGCTTTCATCTGTCATTAAAGGGTTTTTTTTTTTTTTTTTTTGCTTTCATGGAATAATCTCTTGCTCAGAAGATTTAAAAAGCGAATATCAACTTTCGATGTAATCTCTGTTCCCTGCCTGAGCGGTTTTAATCAAGGAATCCGCCAAAACCATTTCAGTTTTATTTATTATGGCAGGCGGCAGATAACATTCAAAAAATTGTATCCTTATCGTTCTCTTTGAATTTGTAGCTTTTCACATCTCGTTACATATTAACATCATTTCGAATGTCTAAGAGGATCCTTCGTAAGCAGTGAAATAAGCGTTAGCTCAATTCGGATGACATGACTGTTCTTAGAGAAAGCCTTATTCTTCACCTCGGAGTCTTTAATTCTCAGCTGGACTAACGCGGAATTTTCATTTCTCATTTCGTTCATTAAATCTCCAGTTCAATTTTATTAAGATCTCTGTTTGGCAAGATGAGATGATTTTCAAGGCTCAACATCTTGTAGTCCTTTTCGCAAATTTTGCTTCACGTTGATGATTTAAGGCACTCTCCCTTCTCTTTTCTCGATTCGAATTTTTTAAATGGCGGAAAGTAATTGTCCGAACCTTTTTTTAGGAATTGAAACAATCCTTGCTGAAAATTGGACTTCACCGTGAGTTAGGGTGAAATGTTCGCTCAATTTAAGACCAGCTTTGTGCGCTCTTTTAAAAAAAATGCGTTAAGCTTTACGTCAAGAACTTTTTATTAGTGAGTTAGGAAAAGATTCTGTATCGAAAAACTTCGAGAGGTTACCTTCCACTTTGCTTTACCGCTAAAGTCATTCATGGCCAACTTTATGTAATGAATCTTGCTAAGCTGTGCACAGTAATGATTGAAGTATTTCCAAGGACTTGACACTATCTTAGTGTTATCTTGAGACGCATTGCTTAACTTTTGAATTAGGATGAGTTGTCCAATGAATTCAATCATGATCTGTAGCTTTATATGATGGTTTTTGGCTGAAAAAACTACTTGCCTTGTCAGTACACGACGATTAGATGATTATGAAAAGAAAGTGCCAACTTATTTATTGGGAACACTTTAGTCCACTTCTCGATGAGGATGACATTCCCAGTCACATTGTTCGTCCGCAACTTTATATTACGAGCACTGTTAGCCAGTGCTATTTATTTATGCAATGAACAAACAATTTTCAAAAGTTTGAATAAATTTTATCCTTTCCTTCGAACATCGTTTTTATGCATTAGGCACAGGTTCTCAGTCATGGTGTATTTCTTTTTCTAAAATGTTTATTAATATATCCGTTTCAGTATTTGCTTTCCACAAGCATTATCCTATTCTACAGATCTGAGTTATTAAGTGTTTGCGACTTTCAAAGGGTTTGCGAGATCAAAAAGTGATAGATCTAAAGATTAAGGAGGTCACCGAAGCTTGTTTTGTTCCTCGGCAAATCGTTCCATCAGAAACATATTGAAGTATTAGAGAGGCGTTGAAAGGAGCGCTCTTGGAGGAGGAGTCCTACTGATTGATGGTGCATGCCATTTGAGCTTAATACCTAAATACACTCGATTCTTACATACGTTCATTAACGCAAATCTTTCCTAATGTCATTCATATTCACATTGCGTTCTCTCTGTTTACTATTTACGTCACCAAGAGTTGGAGCATCGAAATCGTTTATTTTGCTTCAAAATTTGAAAATTCTATGTTCAAAAGGTTATCAAGGGGGTGTGTGCATATGATTTCCCTAAAACAAAGAAGAAGAAAAAGCGGATAATTGATAGCTTTTTCCCTATACTCGTATAAATTATTCATCGTTCGTTGAACAGAAATACGAAAGAAAGTGGATGCAGATGATTTATTGTAAATTTATTTATAAAATTTTAAGATTACAGATCGTAGTTGACTACACACATTCTAACTAACGACAAAAACAATGTTATGTCATATCACACAAGTTTATGCTTAATATGTGAGTATGCGAGTATGTGAGACTTGAAAAGCTATAACTCTTTGGTGGTTCGTTAAGACGCGCAGCTTTAGCATAAAATCTTAAACACTTTCAAAAATTGTTATTTGACATTGTAAGTCAATTCAATGGAGGGTTTTATTCTTTCGCAAAAGTAAAAAAATTACATAAAAAAAAAAAAAATGGAAAAAAGTTAGTTATCAAGAAGCAGCTTTTATTTGCTCATTTTAAGGTAAGTAAGTGCTGTAGTAATAAATTTTTTTTTTTTTTTTTTTAAATACAAAAATATTCTGTTTTATTACACATTGGAAATTTCCTTATGCCAAAGTTTATCTCTTTAATTTATATCCTGCAACATTCTTAACCTGTCAACAGTGTTTTTAATAAGCAAAATTCTTTTACACATTATTACAAAATAACTTTAGCTCACCATTAACATCACAAACTTGCGCTTACTTATCGTATGTTTAGTTGTTATTAAAATGCAATTTCTCTTCATTTAACTATAAAGGAAATCGTCCCTTTATTTTTTAGTTTAACTTGTTATTGAAAAAGCCTCAAAGGCGAAGCAGGAAACCCTAACTGTAGTCTTTAAAAATAAACAAAACAATTGTTTTTACTTTACGAGCCGTTAAGTGGTAAATGTGCGGTAACAACATACAGATTACTACCTAACATAGGCATGCATGCATAAATTTCGTTACCTTCATGCCAGACCTGACACTCTTGTGCAAAAATAATAAAAAAAATAAAAAAGTTCACATTTGCATTTTAAGTTCAGCTAAAGGTGATAAATGTTTAAAAAAAAAAAAAAGAAGAAGAAGAAGAAGAAAAACGAATTACAAGCCAATAACTTTGCTGAAACGAATAATAATAATAATGATAATGATGATAATGAATAAAAAAAAAGAATATATTCTTGGTCAGATGTTTGTTGTGCAAGGAACGCGAGCAACTGCACTGCAATAAGCACGTAATGCACTAACACACATACGTATAGGCGTGTGGTTTTAGTATTTTGTTTTCAGCCATTAAACATGATCATAAAAATGTCCATAGTTTTCTTAATAAATTCAAAATCATAAACTTGCTCAGCTTGAAGCACACACACACATATATATGAATAAGACAATGTTTCAAATTTCAGAGCAACAATGTTGATAATTGGTTGATTAAGACTAGATGAACAAAGTTGTTGTGGGGCATAATGATTTTTGGTAGAGTTCTACACCAGACTCAGTTCTATAAAAGAATGACCTATCGATCATTAACTTGTGCTCGAAAAGTAGCATAGCTAACAACCATATTGTGACCGGAATTAGAGAAAGCGTACAAGTCGTAAAGCATTTTTCCCATTATTGACGATCTCACAAACTGATATTAATGTTGCTCCGGACTTGTGCTACGGTTTGTGAATGTGCATATAAAGTCACAAAATCCATGATAAGAAAAGACATTTTCTCTTATATAACTAGTGACTGGTTACAATGTCAGAATACGGCTGCAAGAGTCCTTTGCTTATACGTCCTTTGATAATACGCTTTAAGCATTTCTTCCACCGACCCAAAGTGTTAGCAAAACATGTCACTTAAGCGTTATAGGTTATAACTGTATAAGGCAGATACATGAGTGGCCGAGTAGGTAAGAATCGCGTCCATCAAGTCAGTGTTCGCGGTTTCGAACGGTGGAGCTTACTTTAGTCCCAATTGTAGTGAGACTACTAGGCTACGGTCACCACCTCCATATTTATTCCTGTCTTTCTCTTTCCCTACTTCGTCCTAGACCTGAGCGCGTTATACGACTAGGGGACTTTCCCAGAGTGACTGGTCATATCAAAACAGAAAAATGTTGTTTGAGATGTTTGCACCACGAATTCAACTCACAACGTTCTGCAAGCGCCTTATTGGTCTGACTTTCGCCAAATTAAAAAAAAGATGCTCCATGGATATCATTTTCGCCATATTAAGGAGATAAAGCCGAGTCAAAACATTTTCGAGAATTCGCCTTAGCCATACCCAAAGAAGTCTTCCTCTCCAATCTGCAATTGTGGACAAATTCTCGCTATAAAAAGCGCATTCTCTATGACTGCCTTAACGTTTCCTTGGCTATATGCGTTGCATTTGGACCTATGGACATTCTAAAATCAGCTACAGAACAGAATATCAATGCAATATATATCTCTGTTAAGTCTATTGGGCTCAATATTTAATTCTCTCCTCTAAAATAGGGCCGATAGCTTGTGTGGCTAGTGCTCAACGTCTTTTTTCTCTTTAGTCTAAGAATTTATTTCATTTGTCTGAAATTACAATAACAATAATAATCATAATAATATACACTTGTCTGTATTTGGTTTTAAAATAAATTTTAAATATCAACAAAATATTACAAAACTACTTCGATTCATTCTGCTTGCTAGTCATCTATTTTTGATAAAGTTTTTCGATTTATGTTTTTTTTACAATTTTTTAATATTTTCAGTATTTGAATTCTTTCTTTTCGTTCCCATTATTTCTTAGCAAATGTTAAACACTTCAAACAATCTACCAATCAATTTTCAAAGAAAATGTAAAATATAAAGCATATGAAAAGGAAACAATAACGAGAATAGCAGCAGCAGCAGCAGTTAAAAGCAATACGAAAGTCAGGCACACTGCCAGGAATATCTTCAAAAGTTGTTTGTCGTCCTTCACAACAATCGTATTATTAGCCTGAACTTAACACTCGAAGTAAGGAGAGACTTACAGTTTCATATTTAGTCATTGGCGATCGGAACTAAGGCCAGATTATCTTAGCGCTTTCAGCTGTAATTGTGATCGCCGGTGACGGTCACTTAAAAGGCACTGCCACTAAGCTTATGGTTCCCTTGGGGGGGGATTGGGGATTAAGAAGAATTTACCATCTGCCATCGTTAGTAGTAACAGATAAGAGTAGGTTTCTCGATCCTTCCAATTACCTCTGTTACAATTAATGACTTACAATAAATTTGGACAAATTACCTTCGGGACAAGTGCGAACATTGGACAAAGACGAATTTCACAGTGACCCACTTAAATACTTGATGTAACTAAGAAGAAATTTTTCTATCGCTCAGAGCCAAACACTTTGTGTACTCTGTGCTGCAGTTATCTCTAGATATATTGACTCTGTGTAAGGTCATTTGCTTTGTATCCACGCTTAAGTTGCATTTCGCAAAAGTGGAATAATGTTTCACGTTAGCTAAGAGTAGCTCTTACTGCGCTTTCAGTCATTATTTTTCTCTAACTAGTGGCGACAATTGAGGAAAGATTTGTTATTGTCCCCAGTGATAGTTGTGATAGCTAGTAACTTTATTGTGACGTCATAACACATTGAAAATTGATGATAGTATGTTATCCCAGTTATTTCCTTGATCGTTAGTCACAATAGGTAAAGCGATATTGCGCAGTCTTATCGGAATACTATTTTTCTCCTCCATCTACGGTTTAGTTTTAGAAACGGTCAGAACAATGCCTACGTTTTACACTTCCAGAAAATCAGAGCAGCTCTCATCATGCATATAGTCATCTCCTGGCACATTAATGACAATAACTGAGACCGAGGGTCGTGTTAAAATTTTTGTTACCGAGCCACCATACGATACGAAAGACAATAGCGGTACGAGCGTTTTCCGCGTTGTGGGTACTCGTTTAAGCTGCCTGCTAGTTGTATTCCCAAGCAAAAATTTGCGATATCATCGGTGTGGGCATAACAAAACAATGCTATCAAGCATCATCAACCCAAAATGCCAACTCGATATCGAGCTTATTCCATACAACCGTACACAGCAAAACGCCCGAAGGTTTCTCTTTATGCCTGGGAAGGTGTGCAATCGTGAGTAACCATAGAAAATGGCGGATTGTGCTGTAATCCCGTTTAGTCTCTGAGGATATTAGCGGGCACTTATTAAGAACTCGGAGATCGTTTATGACAATAACAACGGACATGTTTTGCTTCTTTACCGCTAATGTCGGCAATCGTTACTGACAATAACTGCGGCCAGGTTTTACGGTGGACCGCAGGGATACTTCTGATCATTAGTGACTATAACTGTTTCACTGTCTGCACAGTTGGTTCTTCGGCCATTGTAGGACAGCGCTAAGAGGACTTTAGAATGGCGATATTTATAAAACTCTCACTGAAATAAATCAAATAACTTGAGGTGCAATTTATTCGAAATTTTAGTATAATTCAGATTCAGATCAATCATTCTGTAGGAGTGGTCAAGAGAAAGCAGCTCAATATATTCAATATCATCAATAATGAACTCACCCAAGATCTAGTGATGTTACTTATATTTAAGATCATGCCTTAAGAGCATATTTCTGAAGGTTAGCAATCCGGTTAAAATATCTAAACTTCCAGTTTGCATATTATAGTGAGTAGGTATCATTTTCATGATGAACAATGAAAATTTGCTATTAATTCATGTAGAAGAGAAAATAAAACACAGGGCGCTAAAACAACAACAGTAACAACAACAACAAAGAGAAGCAACAAACGTCAGCAAGTGAAGTGAGAATTCTGTTGTTGTTTTTATGTTATTCTTGTTTGTTGTTTTTTTTTTGTTTTTTTTTTTTTTTTTGTAGAAAAAAAGCATTTTTTCCCGTTGTTGCTCAAAGAAAGTAATTATTTAACGTTAGATTTACAGTTTGATTCTCTCTTTCCAACAACAGTAACAAAAACCTTTTGAGTATTGAAATTATTTTTCAAACGAATGAATGATTCGAACAACAAAACATCAAAAAGTGATCAATGATTTTGAAAGATTATGATGATGAAAAACAAAAACAAAAAAAACAAAAACAAAAATGCAAGAAAAAACAACAGCAACAAAAACAATTTACAAACGACTGCACAAAGCCTTGATTTGTGAACGGAAATGTGTGTGTGTGTGTGTGTGTGTGTGTGTGCAAAAAAAGAAAATCTACAAAAAAAAATTTTATATGAATAAAATAGAGAGAAATTCATTTTTCATAAAAAAAAAAAAAAAATGAATTTCAAAATAAAATATAAAATTTAATATAATTTGAGTCCAACTTCAATTACAAGACAATGAATGGTATTCTGTTTCGACAGTAATTAAGTAAACTTTGATCTTCGGAACAAGCAGAACAAGAGATAGAGCGGCAGCATAGTTGAAATTCGTTTCCATTTTCAAATGTCCTGCGGAAGACAGTCAGACCGGTCAGCTCTATTCGGTAGCCTCTTGATCAAAAAGCATGTTTGACTTGTGCACTATGAACTACGAACTAGGAATTATTTCAAAGTGCTATCCATTGCTAAGCCCATTTCCATTCATTCTTTGATTAATGGATTTATTCCATGACTTATCCTTTAGAGCAGTTTACAGCTTAAGGCTTTGCTTTTGATATCTCCGATAGAGTGCAAGTTCTAATTGGTTAGATTCTTTTCAAAATAGAAGAAGAAGGCTGCATGTGTGATGTGTGACGAATAGCGAGTATGTTACGTCATTGAAGCCCTTTTAGTCAATAGGAAAGTAGTAGATTTTGTCGTTTCGAGAGACGTTGACCTTAACTCTCGGGTCAAGTGCAACAATTGTTGCGTCTACTGTTTGTTTTTATTTAATTGCCCAGGTTCGAGAAGGTTTTAACAACGCATTAAATGAAGCTCTTAACTAAGTGAAATGCTTCTGATCAGGATCAGCAGGGTTTTGGACAAAGATGGTAACGTTTGCCACGGTTTACATCAAATCTCTTTGTCAGGAATCGTAATAGAGCATAAAAGATTTATTTTCATACAAATACATACATACAATATGATGCAATAGTTAATTAAATATAATAACAAGTTTGAAGGACATTCCATACATGTAGTTATTGTTGTTAGTCCACATTAGCGAGCTAAATAATAACTGTGTTAACACACAAAAACTAAAAGTAAACACAAAAACTGTTAAGAGCACTGAGTTCACATTCGCCAGCTATCACTTATACCGCGCACTAGCGCAGATAAAATGTTTACGAATTGCTTTGCACTACAACTTTTGTAATTTAGTGCTTTGGTCGACTTGTATTAGAAACAAATTCTTGAAAAATACATTTTTCTGCTTAAACAAAACTAAATTGTAATGCGACACCCGAAATATATAAGTGAACGGACGAAGCGAAAAGTAAACCCATGCATAAGAGAGCATTAAGATTATTCGTATATATTATAAGGGTTGGTGTGGAAGTATTTGAATGAGTGTATGTTTATAAAGTTGATAAATTTGTATTAAAAATGCTTATAATTCTCAAATGAATTATAATTTTTTGAACATAAGTAGACATTGAAAAAAATTGGAATTTATCGCTTCTCGGCCTTATGGCTAAGATCAAAGTGTAGTATCTGTTCTTATCAGCTTAACATCTGATAGCTCCTCCATCGGAGGACAAACAAATGTTAAACTTATTTTTGCTTTAAGACGGAATGTTAGGGGCTTGCTCCACTTCTGTCGCGGGTTGGCCCGGCATTGCAGTGCTGCCGGGGTTCCGGCCCAATTATTAATAAATATCAAATTGGAAGGCTGGGTGGTGTGTTCGCAGAAGTTATTGCTTTGCATATGTTAGACTAGTCGGACATTAGAGCATATAAACCAGCACCAAAACGTTTGTCTAAAAGGAGCATGATTAAGGGAGAGAAGAAAAGAGCAGCGTTGTTTTAAGTACTGTTTACTCCAACTGCTTGAGGGCGGTGGGCACTGCACAATGTGGGGGGATGATATTATATTGCAAATCTCGACCAGGAAATCTTAGTAACACTGGAGTGGGTTGTTATAAGAGTTCTTCAATCTCTCTTCATTCTATAACGGATGATTTTACTGAGTTAAGTCACCTTTGCGCAAAGATGATGGGCTTCAATCTATCGAGTGACGAGTTTAAAGCCTACGCGAAACTTTTAGATTATTGAGCGATTATTTTTTATTAATAAAGTTTGGTTCAAAATAAGGCAAAACACTATAGTGGGGCGCGAACCATCATTGAATATCCTAAGCAAGTTCTCGTGATACATTAATTCATATAAAGACTTTTCAAAAAAAGAGTTTAAATAGGACGTAGTGGAAAAAGCGGGCCGATCTGAATGGTTTTCAATAGTGTTCGTCCTTGGGGGCAAAACATGTTTGTGTACCAAATCTCATCAAAAGAACTCTCAAAATTTATAACCTGTACGTTGAACACAAGAAAGCCAGATGGACAGACAGTCTTAGATTGATTTAATAAAAGCTCTTTTGTATCTCAAGTTCTTTTGGGTGTTGCATACATCGGTACCACAAGCGGTGTAGGGCTAATCATTTTTTAATAGCTTAATATTGATTACATTTTTTGAGCAAAAAACCTTAGACCTAATCTTGACTAAGAAAATGTTGTATTCTGTAGACAGAGGCCCTGTTGCCTAGAGAAATAAAAGGATGACTATAAAGAAATGTAAGGCTAAAGTTAAAAAGACATAGAAAAAGAAACAACTAAGACTAACTACTTTACCTAGCGAAAGAAGAGCAGTATACTGGTAAGCACAAAACTGGCCTGGTGTGGAAAGTTCTCCGACTGCTCAGAAACAAGTTGTCCGCCTGAGTAGCCGAGTAAGTAACATTCGCGACTACCATGTCAGTGCTTCAGTAATCGCGGGCTCGTATCTCAATGCGGTAGAGTTTACTTTGGCATAACTAGACTGCTAGGGCACTCCCTTATCTCCTCTTCTTTCCTCACTTCCTTCCGGCCATCTCTGGATTACGAGAATAGGCGACATCTCCTGAATGATAGGTCATAAAATTATAAAAAAAAAAAAAGTGGGCTGAGTCTTTGGTTAGGTGGACGAATAAGCTAACTACTATCTGGAGACCGGGTCCTCCAGGACATAAATTGAGGCATAAATTCGCTAGAAAGATTCATGATTGACTGTGCAAGTGCCAGATGTACTTGTACGTAACACTTCCAAAAGCAATCGAACGAAGCCACTCGTTGTGTTTTTCAAAGAGCCTTCCAATTAATCTGCCGAAGTAGATAGTAATGCAAAATAGACTTAATAAAGGTATAAATTTTTTAAAGACAAAATCTGAAACAGACAAAAATTCGACGAAAAATGAAAAACATGATCCTTTAAAATAATTCAAAGTTCCGAGGAGAATATTCCTCCTTAGTATCATGTATGCGAAGCCTGTGCATGTAAACACAGTAGATGTGTGTGGATATGCAAATGTGACGAAACTTTTTATATATTTCTTTGTTCTTTTGCTTTAATTACTTAATTTTACAATAATTACTTAATTAGGTTTTAGACCTAAGCGATAACGCATAGTGGTGGCATCTACGCATGCATGTATGTATGAGAAATGGCAAAATACAGGACAATTAAGTTATCAAACTTATTAACAAGGTAACGACATACGTCAGCGCAAAATTTTTTCCTTTTATTATGAAAACGCATTTGCTGCACAAGTCAACAATGTTGACGGCAGTGAGCGGACCACATACACAATACAATGACAAAGAGTAATTATAAAATTAGTTGCAAGCAGCAGAGAAAAAGAATGAAAAAAATTAGAGTAAAGATAATATAAAAAATAAGGTATCAACGCAATACCTATAATTAAGTCAAACAAGGCCTGACTGACAGACAAGATAAGAGCGAGTGGAGGATATTAATTAAGTCATATTAATAAACATGATTTATGTCCATTGGCAAAATATTAGTGCGGTGCTCTAGGAACTTCTTAAATGAAGTACACGACGAACGGAGACGCTTAGTCGTTTGGCATGCTACACTTTTCTTTGCGTTTGTTGCATTCGGTAATGGGCGTTGAACACATTAGAAGTGGCTAAGTTGATTAAGTCATAACTTCACCAATTTATTGTTATCGATGTCTGTAGTGCTCAGCTATCAAACACCATTAACCATTAACTTCGAAGAGCGAAGCATTTTATGAAACTGCCCGCTGCGCTACTTACTTTTTATTATGATCTAATTTTATTCGCTGCAATACAATAGGTTTCTCAATGACTTGAAAAGGAAATGCGATGAAGAAACCACCCGCTGACGTTAAAGACACCTTTTATTAATTTAAACTTTAAATGCATTAAATGCTTCTTTTTATTTATTGATTGAACACATGTTTTGTTTGCTCTAAAAAACGTTTGCGTGAATAGTTTTACTTAACAAATATTTTCAAAATTATGAACCTTTACGAAACGTGCCCATTTTTATTTTAACACATTTTATTATAGTACTATAGGATGTGACCAATGACGGAACATAAGGTAGATTAAGTTGAACATTACTTTTGTAAAACGTTATCGCTTCAATCATGAAATTGTAAGGGATTAATACATAATTGTGTTTCTGTCCGTTCGTTCGTTCGTTCGTTTAACTGTACGTACCGTAAATGCGGTTTTAAAATGTTTGCAATTAATTTTAGATGTCATTGGATAAGTTTTTGAAGCAACACCCCGTGACAAATAGAAAAGGTCTATAAGCTACAGTGTGCTACTGTTAGAAGCACATCATAGTTCCACAAACAAAGCAGAAAGTTTCGAAATAAAATTCTAAAAAATATTTTTCAAGGCTTGGCATCATTTAAAATGTGAAAAAGATGATTGAGGCTCCACGAAAGCATCTGTGTTACCATTGCTTGCGCCTTAGGCACTGGGGATCCAACTTCTTTGACTTTAAAGCTTTTTTTTTTTATACATTTCTTAAAGGTCGTTCAACCACTTTACCTAAGCATTTAATTAGTTGTCTAGAAAATCTTTTGTTACCATGCCTTAGGAAGCTGTAGTCCGTACACTTATTACAGACACATCACATCACTCAATAAATCTCCGGTCTGATAACTATATCGCAGCATTATTGACATATCCATATGATTTCTAGGCACCAATAACCTTCAAACGACACACTATTTCGGTCACTTTGGATGGCTTTCGCCGATTATCTTCCATTGGCTGTTAGAACATTGATAGTTGGCAGTAGCACCGCAAGGGGTTTCTCTACATTTTGGAGCAATTTAAAGTGTTTTGAATGCTTGGTAGGGGATATGGTAAATTCGTTTTAACCTTCTAAAGTATTGTTTTCCCCTCAACTCGTCCTTTTTCCTTCGTGTTTATGAATTCCCTTTCTTTTCCGCATCTTATCTAAAACATTTATTTTAAGTTTTTGTGTATTTTACATAAATTGTTTGTAATTAGAAATTTAGGGCGAGTTTTATCTCCTTTTTCAAGTATACATACATATATATATAGAAATGTAAATGAAAAGAAAAATGAAATGAATTCATAGCTTAATTTATTTTTATTTTTCCATATCAATGACTTGCTTTATGGTTTCACATTAATTAAAAGAAAAGTTCATCTGATAAAAAAGTCACTTAATTAAATAAATTTTGTAAAGAAAATATTCATTCAAACTACGGTAAATATTTTATTATAATAAATGAAAATGTTTTTACATAAAGACTTGAAAAATTTCTAATAATTTTCCTGCAATAAATTGTCATTAAAGTTATGTTTTTTTAATTTAACTAATTTGCATTTTTTTTAAATAATTCCGACTGTGAACTCTTGAAATGAAACCGCTTTCACTACTAGGGAATGAATCATTATTTGACAGAGAGTGACTTCATATCATAATAAACAGATGACATGGAATTCTTAAGACGAATTTTCAAAACTTTGCGAACCCGAAGGTAAGCGATAGTAATAATGAAAAAAAAAAAAAAATGTCGTGGTCGGACTTGTGTGCCTAGTGCATATTGGATTGATATCTGCTCCACTTATATTAAATCTAGGAGGGAAATAGTTGGATAGCATCCAGGATAGTTCAAAACGAGAGAATGTATAATATGGTACTAATGGCCTAATACCGATAAGCCTAAAGTATTATCAATCAAAACTATGAGATCCTCGGGGGCCAGATTGCGCACTCAGTTAATGTCCCATCCATCTGCGTATGCGGATAGAAGTCGCTGTATTAGCATAAGCATGTACCGTAAAAACATGTGCTTGCTAGGAGCCTTTGGAGGAAGGCTCGCACATTTTGATACCTATGAGACAACTTAGGTGGAAACCGATACATATAAACATATAAGTTCTGCACAATATTTATAAATGAAGGTTCCATAGTGAAGGTTGATGGCGTACATACACTAAGCATGAATCTGATTAAATAATAAAAGTGATGATGGATAGCTCTTGCGGCATGCTTCAGTAGAAACGGAGTGTGTATAAATATTTGGGTATGAACCTACGGGGAAAGCTTTACGTAGTCGGTCGGTTAGACTGATGTATTAGGCCTGATCGCTTGGATGCGGCCGTTCGGAGAGGAGTATTCGCGGTGGCTGTGGTTGTGATCAAATTCAGTGGCGTTAAATAATTAGGGGCGTAAGATAGGCTCCGCCTTATCTAGAGGGGAAAGTTTGAACCAAACTTTCATATCTGGTACTTTGGTATTGGAATAGTCCCTCTCACTTGCACCATTGTCATGCAAGCTGGGAGGTTTCGGAAAGCACTTCAATTTACCCGATGATTCCATTAAACTCGTCTGATTAAGCCTTCAAGGTAGGTGCAGACTCAACATTCACTCAAACCGGAAAAACTATACCGTGGAAGCTTGATGGCTCTAATAGCAAAATTTCGCGAATAGGCGTTCGAGCGGCTGTCATGCCCATCCTATCTTCTAGATCTTCGAAAATCTCCAGCGATGCTTCTGAAAAAAAAAAAAATTGGGATTAAATGAAGATATCAAGACTTAAACTAAGGCATACTTTGAGAGTTTTAGGGCATCGTTCACTGAAAAAGGTGTCAAAATGTTAGATGTTGTCACTTTTGAAGATGATGCTGAAGAGTAAAGTCAAATTTTCGGAAAAAAGGTTTTTTTATGTCTTAGTACTTGGCATTATTGACCGATATATTAATTTTATTCATTGGGTACATCATTTTCAGTTATGCGCTTCTATGAGAAATTAAAATCCATTATTATTTGAATTTTTGGCTCTAAGTTCCAAATCCTGTAAGGGACATTAACATGTACTATCGCCTGGGAACTGTTTTCTCTAATTTGCAACCTATTGAGAGATTTTGAAACTGACCATTATCTGTGAAGTCTTACTTTTACGTTGTAATCTTCTAAGAAATATTAGGGTCTACCCTTACCTGCGTACTTTGACCTATAGATCGTAACTTCCTAAGAAATGTTAAAATCTGCCTTTAGCTTACATTTAAGTTGCAATCTTCTAAGAAATATTGGGGTCTAGCCTTACCTGCGAACTTTGACCTTTAGATTATAACTTCCTAAGAAATGTTAAAATCCACGATTATCTGTAAACCCTTACCTTTAAGTTGTAATCTTCTAAGAAATATTAGGGTCTATCTTTACCTGCGAACTTTGACCTTTAGATCGTAACTTCCTAAGAAATGTTAAAATCCGCCATTAGCTTACCATTAAGTTGCAATCTTCTAAGAAATATTGGGGTCTAGCCTTACCTGCGAACTTTGACCTTTAGATTGTAACTTTCTAAGAAATGTTAAAATCCACGATTATCTGTAAACTCTTACCTTTAAGTTGCAATCTTCTAAGAAATATTAGGGTCTATCTTTACCTGCGAAATTTGACCTTTAGATCATAACTTCCTAAGAAATGTTAAAATCCGCCATTAGCTTACCATTAAGTTATAATCTTCTAAGAAGTATTAGGGTCTACATTTACCTGCGAACTTTGACCTTTAGATTGTAACTTTCTAAGAAATGTTAAAATCCACGATTATCTGCAAACTCTTTCCTTTAAGTTTGACTTCCAAGAAGTCAAAGCGCCGGATGTATACGTGTAAAGTAAAATTTCTTCAAGCTCTAAATCCAATCATATCCATAAAGCCCTCAGCTAAATACTTTAAATATTAAATAAAAGTTATCCTTTGAAAATTTTCACTTCTTTGTGGAAGGACAAATTGTTTCTTGCTTAGTGTGTCCCTTCGTATTCGTATCGCAACATAAATATTTAAAATGATTCCTACTTTAAATGGCGAAGCATTCTGCCACCAAATGACGAAAAAAGGAACGGAAAACATCACTTGAGTAAGCTTATTAGCTTTGATAAATTCCCAGAAATTGTCTTAAAACGATGTCAAACGATATCAAATTGAAAATTTTTATTGGTTGTCATAACAAAATCTTACGGAAAAGTATGGATGAAAGGAAAGATTCTTAAGCAAATATCTCGGTTAAAAAAGAAAAAAGGATATTATTTACTTTACTGACTAAGTAGCGATTATGACACTGGATACATAAATTATTTATACATCTATAGGGGAATCGATGATGGCGAAGCAAAAAAAAAAAAAGAATAAAAAAACGCAAAAGCCTACTTAAAATATTTTTTTATTTTTAATTTTCTTAAAAAAGAAGAAAATTTACGTTTGTATTAGTTATTGTAAATGTTTAAGGGATCAAGAAAAGCCAACGTTAAGCTACTATTGTTATTATCATTTTGTATGTGGTTAATGTTAATGGTAAATGTTTAAGGAGGGGGAACACACACACACACACACACACGCACACGCACAGAGAGAGAAAGAAGGTTAACAGCTTTATAATGTGTTTCTTAGCATACTTAGTAGTCCGTGGGGACTATTCCGGTTGATATGAGCAAAGTTGAAATTCATGTTCGCCTCCTTTTTCTTTTTTTTTTTTTCATTTAATTCTGCATTGAAAGGTAGATGAGAGCTCCTGTCTCTATATGTGTTTGTATACGGTTTGTTTTGACAATTATCACAGATGGTTTAATTGCGGTAATTACACACTGACATATATATATATATATATATATATATATATATATATATATATATATATATATATATATATATACATATATATACATATATGTGTGTATATATAGCCGTTTGGTAGATAACTTTTAATGCTACTAATCCGACTCGACTCAACTAGGAGGTGTAATTAAAATAAATATGTAAAAGTGTAAAAATTAAATATTTAAAATTACTTAAAAAAAAAAGAAAAAAAAAAGCAAAAACAAAACAAAAATGAACACATACATATATAAAAACTTTTATTTAATGATGAAACCTTTATCACACACATACGTTCTCACATATTTGCTAATAATAATAATAAATTTTCTTTTTCATAGGAGCACGTATGTGTTTATTCGTTTTCCGTTCCGTCGTTCCGTATCGTCTAGAGTGGTTTTTCTCGTTTCAGAAAGGGTTAATTATTTAGTTTGCTGGAGTTTATCGAGTCATTTGCTGCTGCTGTTGTTGTTGTTGTTGTTGTTGAATCAAAACATTAATGCGTTAATGACACACAACTGCGTATAATTATTGTGCTACGATTTCGTTACTGTTGCTCTTTGCTTCTGTTTTTTTTTTTTTTGGAAATAACTGATAATTTCTCTTCGCTTCTTTCTCTGTCACTCTACCTACTAACGCAGTATATTCTGTTACTTTATATTTTTTACGGTATGTTTGTAATTATTTATTGTGACTTTTAATTCACTTTTGAACATACTGACGCATACACACACCCTATATATGTATATAGTGATACATGCACACACACACACACACACACAAACACACTTATACATTTATATATCTTTACACACCTTACCTATTCATTTTATTAATTTAACTGTTCACTCTCTTGCTTTGCGCGAGTTGTTTTTTCCTTAGTTTCTTTTTTTCTTTTTTTCTTTTTTTTGTAAATTCTACTGCCGTATTGTATGTAATTAAGTTGTTG
>CCAG010000066.1:0-37002 GCA_001077435.1 Glossina morsitans morsitans | reverse complement strand
CCGACTAAAATAGACATTCATATGATAAATGAAAAGAAGAGGAACACAATTATCAACAAACAATGAAAAGAATTTATGTCGAGTTTATTAGAACAATAAAAAGGAAAAGAAAAAGAAGAATGCTTGAACAGCTGATTGATATGCGCCGACAGGTTTTATATCTTTAAACACACACTTCACACTCAAGTGATTAACGGTGAGTCATAGCAATGAAAAAAAATAAATCTAAAATAAGTGCTTCTCTAAATTAACAACGAAACGAAAAACCAAAGGCACACACATACACAACAAATAATAATAAGTGGCTGAGTGTAAGTGTTTAAGTACACACATCGATATCTTTCTTTTTCTTTGCGACGACAAGTGTTGTAATGAATTTAACAAAAAATAATAATAAAACAACAAGTGGTTGGTTCGTTTTAACTATTTAGCGCTGAAACAGTTACTGCGTTGGCATATGCAAAGGTAAACGATTACAAAAAAAAAATAACAAGTAAGAAAATTATATTCGGTCGTGAACGAACCTTTTATACCCATCGCTGTTCTTTTATAAAAAACAACATATATAAAAGAACTAATTTCCTAAGAAGAATTGTTTTATATTAAGGGGTGGACGCGGCTGATATTTTTCATTTTGAAAATACAAGTATCTGTCGTATGGGTAGGTGAGCGTTGTAGGCGTGTCCTCAGAAAAGTTTAAGTCACTTCCAAATTCTTTTGCAAATTTATAGGCGTCATTTCTGCTAGCGGGGCAATGTTTATCGCAGATACTACATGGATCGGTAGACGAACAGACGGACAGACGAAGGTGCACTTCATTTTGTCGAAGAATCTATCCACTTGAAGGTGCTTTTGAAGCTTGTTTCTGCGCCTTATAAAGATGTTGAAAAGAAATTAAATTTTAATATATTTTAACACTGAGTAGGCGTGGCCGATTTTTCCATTTTTGCGCACAAATGCCACAGAATCGCTTAAACAATATACTTTTACTTTTATTATATTATTTTATTTTTGATTCCTTTTGGAAAACAGAGGTGTTCTCCCTGTACATGCTACAGTAGGCGTGTCCTTCGATCGATTTGGGCCATTTTCAATATTTCCAACGTTTCTGTCAATTTTCAAGTTAATAGTTGCATTGGGCAACATTGACATTACACAGACGGACAACCGGACATATGGACGTACTTAAATCGTTTCGGAATTTAATGCTGATCAGGAATATATATATATGTAGGGCCTACTTTGTCAGGTCTCTAAAGCATACTTCTGGGCGTTTCAAACGTGTTGGCAAAATGAATATACCCTCCGTCCTTCGGTGATCCATATAAAAAGACAAACAAACCCCGTCAAATTTGTTTCAATTTAATAAATAATTAGCAAATTTTTTTTTTTTTGGTTTTTGTTTTTCAAAGATTCTTTGCGTTAAAAAGTAACCGGTTTTCCTCGGCATTACCTATAAAACGTGAAACGAAAGCAACGCACGAACCGGTCGTTCATGAGAACATTTAACGATGACGTAAAATTTTCGTTTATTTTTATACAACTATCAGTATGTATGTGTCACTAGCACTATTACTTACCGCACATTAGTATAATAGCGTCTAATCCAACGCGATATAAAATACGTTTATTGGTTTCCATTGTTAGAAACTGTTCACTAAAGTTTCCGGTGTTGTTGTCGTTGCTTCTTCTATTTGCACTGTTTTGACTAATTATGTTACTATTATGCAAATATCGCTGCTGGTGCTGTTGATGATGGTGATGATGATTGCTATTATTATTATTATTATTATTGTTATTTAAAAGCACTTCAATACTATTATTATTACTATTGCTATTATTATTATTATTATTATTATTATTATTGGCAAAAACGACTGTTGTTGTTGCTAAATTTATTAAATCATTTTGATTATTCGTATTAGTTGATGTTGCCGTAGTTGTTATAAAATTATTTATCGGTTTTATATGAACATCATCGACGTTTTGCTGATAGTCCGGCCGACGTAGCGGTGTTGTTTCAGTTTCACTTGCACTGCTGTTACTACTCATTTGTTGGCCGTTACAAAAATACAACGCGTTGAGTAAAAATTTTTTTCTTCTTTTAATAAAGAGAGAATCGTTTAATAAAAAGCTTCTATTTCTTATTTTTTTTTTTTTTTTTTTGCTTTTCTTAAAGCAACTTATTATTATTATACCGCTCCGTACACAAACAATCGCTAAGAAATATTTTACTTATTACGTAAATTTCCTTCAAAACACATTTACTGACTTTTGAACTTGAGCGAAACGATGCGAGTAACGTCTCTCGACAGTAACAGAGTGAGAGAGAGATGTGAGAGAGAGAGCGAGTGTGTGTGTTGAAATGGAAGGAGAGAATTGATGATAAGCTTTTGCTTTTATTTATTTTGCTTATTTCCTTTTTCTTATTTTTTTTTTTCTTCTTCTTTTCAATTTGAAGAAAACTTTCTTTCCTGCTGTTTGTTTACTTTTCTTCTTTTTCTTTTTTTTTGGGTTTTCTTTATTGTTTATTTCGTTTAAAAAACAAAAACAAAATTTCTCTTTTTTGACTTAAGCAAAGAAAATGATTTTTCTGCTTTAAAGCTTTCATCAGAAATGTATTTTATATTCACCACAGGCAGTAGATTAAGTTTTCCATATGTTTGTTTACCTCAGCGAGTCTTTCCTCAGCAGAGACTTTCGATTGTGTTCAGATGATGATCTAAACTAAACTAAAAAGGTAATCAAATTAAATTACTTTTGAATAAAATCATAAGAATGCATGTCTAGCAATATTTTGTACGTATTGAAGCAATCGTGCCTTGTGCAACGGAAACATGAAAGTTTATTATTAACTAAAACGCGAAAACTGTGTTCTTCTTCGTAATAATGCGTAAGAAAGAAAAGATTACACACTTTAC
Source organism: Glossina morsitans morsitans (assembly GCA_001077435.1). NCBI lineage: Eukaryota > Metazoa > Arthropoda > Insecta > Diptera > Glossinidae > Glossina > Glossina morsitans. The sequence continues at coordinate 34,081 of CCAG010000066.1, read as the reverse complement.
TTACTATTGTTATGAAATGAGTTCAGGAATTTGTACCCATTAAAGCGTTTCCCAAACAGAAGTTTTCATCAGACCTAAGGCAGTAATGGGAGATAACTTAAACTGCACATTAATCAGCCTCAGCCTCAGAGTACACAGACATTGCTCATGCAACAATATGCACTGGCCAACGCGCCAGAGTAAAACATAAAGGAACGTAAGCGAAGGTCATGATCGTGCAAAAGCACTAAAATTTGTTAGTTTCCAAATCAATAGATTAGTGCAGACCGAATGAAAATCGGAACTGTGAATAAAAGATCTGTTGTGAAGTTCCTGAATAAATCTTTCATGGTCTTATTAGGATAGTACATCTTACAGGCTTTATAAAACAAAAATATAGCAAAACATTGGATGATACGGAAAGAAATATAATTTTTTTGGTCAAAACAAAAGTCGATCAATAAATTTAACCTCTCAGTGAAGTCATTATTTGGTATTCAATTAATTCCTTTATTTTGTTTTTAGCTCCTACTAGGGCTTTCAGAACGCATTGGTAAAGACCGAAATGACTTTTCGAACAACCTAATAAATTATTATATTAGGAGTGTAATTAAATTTCTGTTGTTTTCTATCAAAAAATTTGGAATTTATTACGATGGGTGTTCACCACTAGCCACTACTCTTTTCCATCGTTCTGGCAGCGTTCGAATATCACGTGGGAAGAATTCCCCATCTTTTTGGAGGTATTCACAAATCGATCCAATTTTTAGTATCTTCACATGATGCGTAAAGCACTGTTTAGGCAAAGGACGTACCATGATAATCCGGACCATGTCCGGATATCCTGATGTCACGATATCCTGACTTTTAGCTTGTCACGCCCATTAAAAAATCTTTAGGTTTATGAAGCAATGGAATAAATGAAAAAAAAAAAGAAACTGAAACGTTGTAACATGACGAACACAGTCGCGTTATTGATTTAAAGGAAGAAATGTGGATTGAAATCTGAAGAGACTTTTATTGGCACTTATCAGATGTACTATCATATTAGATAGCTGGAAACGGAGTTCTTTTCAGAGCTCACAATTATATATTGATTTCATTTGTCAAACGCACACCCGTACACATTGCCACCTGCTTAACATTGTTTTATATTATCCATCGAGGCAAGTAGTACAAAATAGTACATGTGGTAGCATAACTGATAGCCTATTAGAGAGAGAGATAGGGGTAGTTAGACACTAAGCGCAGCTGCAAGTACGTTTCACGTTTCGCATGTGAGCGTGCGTACTGCTTACATGAAGAAAACAAAATGCATCTATTGGATGAGTTGCACAATTCGTTACTCCTATGCCGGGTTCAAATTAAGAGCTTTTTCAATGTACGACTATTTAAAAAACGCATTGTGTTTATATCAAAAAAATTTAAATGGAATTTTTCTTCGATTTTATTAGTTAAAGACGATAAAAAATGCCCTCACATAAAGTAATAGGAACATATATGGAATCGTGCAAGAGCCATTTGTAAGTCGTCTTAAATTTTTTCAATGCATTTTTCTAAAGCTCTAAAGCGGAATCGAAAGTTGTAGACGAAAATCTTAAAAAAATTGTCGCTGTTTTTTCAACCTTAATTCAGTTTCTAACCCTAGATGGGCGTGAATGTGTATACATCACAAGCATCTTCACAAGTTCTTCATCGATCAAAGAATGTTTGTGCCAATTTTCAGCTTCTGACCTTCATTTTTTTGAACTCGGCGATTTCACAAAAACAGAGGATCAAGGTGATCCCTTTTTATAGATAAAGCTATACGACATCGGTCTTCCAGAAGCTGTATCAAGCAAACAAAAAGTGATTATAAATATTTGAAAATCTTTTTATAAAAATAAAAGCCAGTAAAAATTTTTGGGACGCTACACGTGGTATAGCCATCTTTTTGAAGATCGAGGTACTTCGTGCTTCTAGTGTTAATAGAGAAAGTTTTAGGAAAGTTTTATTTTGAAGTTTTCCTTTTAGAGTTTGCTCAAATCATCAGTTTAATGTTTGGGAGCCGATGACGTTCTTCGCTCGCAATTTGCGCTAATAATAGGTTAGTGGGAAAGTTTTGTCGTATTTTACTTGTGAGGTTAAAGCAAGCTGAAAAAATGCATCATGTTGGATCTTATTATTTAGCATACCTCTCAGGCGACATAAGAGAACAACCTTGAAGACCCTTTACTGGTTAGTCGCGAAGTGCAAAGTGAATAAATTACAGTGGATAAAGTGCATTTAACACATGGCGTTTAGTACGAGGTGCAGAAAGGAAGCATATGCATAGGTTGCTGGTCAGAACTTATGCGACTAATTGGAAAGTGAAGTTGTAAATATTCGGGGCTGACAAAGATGATTAGCAAAATTCCGTTCTGGAGTTTTCAGTCTCAAAAAAGATCATACCACTTTGCAACTGCAAAGGAACCCGTCTTGCACCATTGAACTGCTAACATCTTTCACTTGAAATATGCAATAAAATTTTCTCGCCACCCTAACATTTTGTTGCGTGGAATTCTTTCTATTTATCTACGCATGTGCACATGAGTTATTTCATAGGGTGACCAGTTACCTATCATTTGTAGGCGAAAAAAGTATATACAAAAATGAATCGTTTCTTAATAAACTTACTTTTCAATTAAACGACAACAAAGAGAAAGAAGAAGCACAAAAGCATTAAAAGTAAAGAAGAACTTAGTTGAGCAATAAAAAAAGTGTACCTTAAAAGAGTTTGGTCACCCTAATATCAGTAACTGTAAATCGTAGTTGTTCAATCAACGATCCACAAATTTTTTTCCATTAAACAAAATTAGTAAATAAAACTAAAGATATCACTCACTACTTTCACCTTTTAGAGAACAAATGATTGAGAAGACGATCAGTGTCTTTGGTATTATTTGAGGATCAGTCCATTAGGATAATATCAACGTTATGATGACGTCAGTCATTAGGATGGCATTAATAGCAAAGTTTTTCCATTTTTGCTATCATTTGCTACGAACGCGAACGCTTGTGTTTCCCTTTATTATACCGTTATACGGTTTTAACCATTTTATTAATAAAATGAAAGGTCTATTAAAAAATAATGCTTTTAAATATTTTATTTAAAGTGATCTTGGACAGCCATCACAAAATATTAATTTCCCGCCTACAAATTTATTTATACTTATTTTTTCGCTATAGCCATAAAAATCAGAACTTTCACATTCATGCGGATCAGTTAATAAATCATCGAGTGAAGTTCAGTGCTCCTAATATCATCCAATATGGGGTCGACCGTCATCATACCCTATTAGTTCTCTATGTCTGCCGTCGATAAAAGGGGAAATGTGTTCATTTTGCCAATACACAGGCGAAAACTTTAGAGATCTTTTATAGTATATACAGTAGCCCATTAAAGTCTACATACTGTGCTGAAAATTGCGATCTGGTTCGATTTGAACAATTTTCAACAGCATTTGTCCTTGGACCAAAGCACGCTGGTGTACGGAATTTCATCAAAATGTATATGCGGCTCGTACGTTGAACGCAAAAAACAAAACGAACAGACGGACAGACAAGCTCAAATCAATGCAGAAAGTGACTTTGGATCGATCTGTATTCATATCCGTCTGGATCTTACAAACATCCTCACAAACTTGACATATCCTTGCAACGCATGTGCTGTAAAGTATAAGCATATCAACTTCAATGAAAGAAGCATTCGTAGTGAAATTAACTCACAACAAAAAATCGAACAAAATAGAAATATTCTAAATTCGCACGTCCCGCTTAAATTTAGAGTTTGCTACTTTTCGAAATTTGAATGTCGCGTGGGACACCAACATAAAGATTTACTTAACATTTATTTACTCATTCGCTTACTGCAGTCAGTTTTCATGAATGCTTGAGTCAGTGTTCACTAAGTACTTAAGCTCTATATACTCATATTGTTAGCTGACTCAGACAGTTCAAGCCTACGTCTGACTGGTTAATTGAAAAAAACAAAAAAACAGAAGTGAAAATAAAAATAACTTCGGTTCATTCAATGAACCTTCAACTTGAAGCATTAACTAATTAATGCTTCATTTAAAAAATATTTTTCAAAAAATCTGTTGCTTGCTTTTTGTTTTTTTTTATTTTTTTCTTGCTTTGCCTGTTAAGAGAAACAGAAACAGTAAAGCTGTTAATGCACTGATTGGTTGTAAATGTTAAAATTAATTTTATAAAAATGAGACAACCGTTGAGAGTTATTAGTTATTAAGTCGCAGTTATACGCTAAAGAACAGGCGGACAGACAACTGAATGCATTTAAAATCGCACACACTTAGTTATTAAACAACTTTGTTGGGCTCGACATGAATTTTTTATGATGCTAATGATATTGTTATCAAGAATTCTAACGATTGACTAAGACTTCTACACAGTAAAAAAGAAACAAATGTGAAAACTAGTTCTTAACACCACCCATAGACATAACATTATTGATAGGATGGAAAGAAAAAAAAAGAAAAAGACTATACTGCTTAAAAAACCATAACATGTGCGTTAACTATTCTTTTTTAGTGCTTAGAAATCCTGTTCACTTTACTTTACACTTTACACACTTTACTTTTTTTTTTTATAATCGTCATCGAAATAGTTGAGGTATGCTAGTCTTAACATGAGTTTTGTATCATTCATATAATACCTATAAAATATCATTCTGTCCTAGTGACAAATCCGAGAACCCATGTCCTTTTGGCCATCTATGATTTAACTCTTACGACTTCACGATAGAAAGATGACACTCTTGGCATTTGCTAACACAACAAGAACCCAAAAGGTTATTACTATTAACCTAAAAAAACCTTATAGCAGATAACAAATTTAAGAAGGTTTAATTGCCCTGCTGAGAGTCTCTCACATAAATAAACTGAATCGATCCATTTCCAAGATTGGAAAGAAGTTTAATTTTTGAAATTTTTGACCGCTCAGGGGTTGCTTTGTACACATGTGGTTACTCTGATTTTCAGAAAGACTTTTAGATGGAGAAGGAGGACGGGAGATAGTGGTTCTCGTATGCATTTAACTTGAAAGTAGGAATTGAAAGAAATCCCGCTTCACAATGGCTGTACCATAAGTAAGCACCGTCCATAAGAAACGGAACTATATGACTAATATATAGCCGACTATTCGCCAGTAACGCTTACTACTCTGTTTGTCATCAATTTTGACACCTCGTGTGTGGTAGCGATAAAGTGATAAACGTGACCAACTCATTTTGTGATAAATATTCTAATAACCAAGGTGGTCTCTTAGTAATAGCTGGAATAGCGTATTCTTAGCGATAGTTTTTGTTTGTGGATAATCGAAGACAGCATTTTCGATATATTTTACCTTTGTCCAATCGGAAAGGTTAAAATGCTGTCTAAGTAAGAGGAAAAAATTATCGGATGTGTAGGGAGAGGATGTATTGACAAATGCCAGTGCCAAGACTAGTTTGCAAAATTTCATTTCATACGGTTTCTGAAAAGCCGCTTGATGAGAACAACACAAAGACAATCAGTCAATATAAAGTGCATAATACCATTATTTGTCGAATCCGATCATTAGAAGTCTGGTGAAAGAAATTCATCCTGCATTCTCAATCAAAACTTTTGAAGAGCGAAATGACCTTTTGGACGCCCCAATAATTGTAAACAAATTTCGTAAAAATCATCCACCAATTTGCTAACTACTTGGGTAGAAAAAAATTAGAACCAATCTGATATCAAAACATATACGGAAGAGATTAAAAACTAAGGCAGGGTTGAAATCGAAACTAACTGCACTCTATAATCGAATGGTAAGCCTTCTGTTCCTTTCAAATGTGCGAAAAACACTCCATTAATCTCAATCGCGAATTAGAAACTAGGATAACAACATCATGGCTTATCATGCATAAATAATTGGATTTGCATTGCGTTAAAATTTAATTGACTTCAAATCTTCCTTCTGGGAACCACCTAAGTTGCCGCTCATATGAGGACATATGCTCGTCAAAAATTTAATAACAATATATCCCGCCAGACCTCCTTTACATAATTACTTTGCTTATTGAAAGAATTCAAGATTCGTTTTAAACTCAATGCAATATATTTTTTGTACCCATTACTGAGGGATGGGGGGTATAGTCATTTTATCAAAACGTTTACAACGCACAGCAGGGAGTTTCAGAGTCCCCACAAAATATTCTTGCTCAGCACAAAAAATTCTGTATCGATTTAAGCATAGCCGTCTATCCGTCTGGCTGTCTGTCCATGTCTATTCTAGACATTCTCCTCAAAAATGAAGCTATCGACTTCAAATTTTGGCAGGAAAATTAGAAGTTCTTGCATGCAGGATGTTATTTAAAAAAATTACCCCAAATCGTTTAAAGGACACGCCTGCAGTACTGCATAAAGTGAGTCTGTCTTTCAGAAGAAATAAAAAACTAATTTTTTTTACTCATTACTTATAAACTACACCAGGTATACCTGCAAAAATTTGAATATATATTCTGCGGGCGATGCTATAGTACCTCTAGAAAATGGAACCAATCGGCAACGCCTGCTAAATTTTATAATGCGTCATAATTTCATTTTGTTTTCAAAACTTTTATATAACAGACAGAAGCATGCTTCAAAGTCACATAAAGTATATGAATTCTTAGCTAACTTCCAATTCGGAATGCATCTAAGCATGTCCGTCCGTTCCTCTATCGATCTGTCCGCCTGCGCAATCGTATAGTATGAGTGGTAAACTGCCGTTCGCTTGGAAAGAAAGTTTTAAAAGGAGGAAAACACTCGTAAAACACGCACACGCTTATGTAAGAAAAACTGCGAACACTTCTGCTTGTTTGTTACTCATAAAGTACAACACATATACATAAATAAATTTCCATTTCAGCCACGCCTATCCTATATTGTGGAGCATAAAAATGTAGTTCTCTTCCTTTTTTGTTAGGATCACAGTGTCGGGTATAAAAGATTCGGTCACGACCGAATACAATTTTCTTACCTGTTTTCTATCTTTTATAACCGAAAAGCGAATTAGAGTTAATTTTTTATATTACACCACATCCGTCGCGAATTAAACCAACATCAGTAAAAAAAAAAAAAGTGATTTTTTTTTTATTATTATTTTTCCTGATATCTACTCGCACTTAGTGCCAGCAGTTATGCAGACTTTGTAATTTGCTTAAGCCATATAATTATGGTCACAATCCAAGTAGAAGAAGGTTTTATGCTTAGATATTTTCATACACAACATAACTAGTCATCGATAGGTTTGTTATGTAAAGTGGAAACGGTTTTCTTTTATTTTTTTTTTTAATGCAATTTTGTTTTTCAGCCCAAGCATGGTTATAAAAATTTTATACTATTTCTAGGAAATGAATATTTTTCTCATTCACACGAACAATATAGACGGTGAATAATTTCATACAATGTGTACATTGGCGCCTTTGACAAGAACGGTAATGATGATAGTCTTAAGACGAGTTAAGTGAAGAAGAAGAAAATTTTGCTATCAATAAATTAAGACTTTTTTTAATAAAAAAATCGTCACTAATTTATTCAATTTGATTACGTTCGCAATTCTGGGCATCTCTTAACTTGTCTCTTAACTAGTTTACCGTGACAGCAGTTTATTAAAGTATTCTTAAGTGGACATATTCGTTTAATTTCATTCGTACTTATGTCCACTTTTCATTTGTCGTATATTTGACACGGGTAAGCAAGTGAATAATGATTAAGGGGACTTTATGTGAAGCGAATACCACCTCCATTCTTCTCCTAAGCCTCTTGAAGTAGGATCAGCTATTGCCTGAGCAACTGAGGCAATGCAATCATCCGATTTGTCTAAGGGAAAAAGGGAACATTTTTCGTAACTAATGTGAAAACGCGTTCAATTACATAAGCCCTGAATAGGTAATAAGTTCTTCTCCGCAGGTACTAGCAATATATCTCATTTCCATAGAGAATTAAAGCAAATGCTTTTGTGTAGATTATTGGTGTCTGTTACTAGTTTTGTCCAATTCGTCTGTGATATTGAAAGAAAAAAAAACAACTCGAAAGAAAAAAAATCCCATTATGCCGTTGACTACTTCGATTGAGGCTTTGTTTACGTTACAAGCCTTTATCCATCGTTCGATGCCGCCCGACGTTGCATGGTATCGCAGGATGTCGCTTGCATATTGAGATATACGTTCTTCCTATGTTGTAATTACCAAATTATCATTATTTTTCATTGAACGACGTCAATGAATATCGTCCCAGAAAAATTTCTTCATGACTACCTTTTTATTTTTTTATGGAACAAAAATAACCTAAAGCGATACGAAGATTCGAAAATATTTAACTGAGGCTAGTTCAGGCATCCTTATCTTCGATATTTATTTTCCTCTTCTCAATAAAAGTTCTAATATCTCGTGACGTTGTAATTCATTGCCCTTTCGTTAATTTACTTGGAACACTAACTAAAATACGTAATTCGGATAATAAGAAAAGGGGTGCAATTGCCTATAAAAAAGAAAAGACAACTGAGCGGCTAAAATTTAAACTTAAGCGTCTACACTTAATCTTAAAATGAACTATCACTCAGGGGCCATTGTACGGTACGGACGATCTTTTTTCAGCATATCCCTAATTCGGCACCTTTGGCGTATAATCCCAACGAATGATAACGGATTCTATTTCGGACGAAGAGATGTTAACGGCTTGACGATTCAACAGAGAAAGGAAAGAGAAGTGTAAGATCTTCTTCTGCCCTAGGCCCTGGCTCGATCGTGTATGGTGATTTAACCCCATTCGAAGTATGTCAGCTGATTTAACTAAACTGTGGCTTTCCCATTCTATTCCCTTCTTACTTATAGCACACAGCATATGATACAAACTGATACGAACTGCTTGCTATAAAACTATATGAGGAAAGTAAAGTACTTACCATGCTTTAAATACATAGGAGTAACTTATAACTATGTGTAGGACCAAAACAAGTCCTGCAACTTTCGTCCTTACAATAGAGTAAGTTATTGTTTTGACACATAAAAGTTTGTCGGACATGTTTTCTTCGCACCAAAGGGCAAATAATCTCTACTCACGAAATTATTTAAGCAAATATGAGCGTCATCCTACATCGTTCATGCAAGAAACGTAACTATATACATATTACATATGTATTTCATAAATAATTGCAAGATCCAAACAATATGTTGAAAATAAATTTCAGTCAGAAGAGTGTTTTATTTACCACGAAATGGATGACCGCATATAATCAACATTTTATTTTATAAATAAATGTCTTATGTATGTAAATAAAAATAGCAATACTTTTATTACAAATAAATGAAAAAACAATTATTAATAGTTGTATGAAAAGTCGTCTCTGGACCATTTGCCGTAAATTATAATAAATCGATTTAAATTTATTTGAAGCACTTGCAGGCATATCAGCGATCTGTTATGTAATATACTATATAGTTTTTGGTCTCTTTAATCAATGTATAAGAAAAAATCAAAAATCAACTTAGGTAGTTAGCGAAGCAATTGTCCGCTATAAGATCCGATAACATGATTTAAAACAACGACACTTCCTTTCTACTCAGAAAAAACTTTGTCTTTATTATTATTTTGTCGTACTATTAATACAGCCAGAGAAATAAATTCCAAGACTAAAGTCTTAAAGAACACAAGCATTTAAGGTTATCGGCTTCATTGAAAACTCTACGGCACTTGAGATGTGAACCCACGATCATTGAGTTGTTCTTGTTGCTCCTGTTGTAGTTCATATAAAAATTGTATTTTCTGTCAACACCTTTTTTACACGGTAGTACATAGATTTCTTAGAAAACCGTGAAAAAAATGGTGTAAAAAATATATGCGACATATGGCAAATTTGGCGATATGTTTCGCAACTTCACTTTGCCTACTCGGGTACTCAGATGGATAGACGAAATTTTTGATAACTTTTATTTGAATATGAAGAGAGCCTTAAAAATCTACATTCGACTACGTTCTACTTGTTCCAGTTTTTGAGGAATACTAACGACATATAGTATAGTTGCTTCTATCGAAGTCAATCACTTTGCACCCGGCTGGAATTATCTCAGCCGCCAAAATTAAGATAGGAAGTCGAGAGGAATATTTCGTAAAAACAGTTGGAACGAAATGTCCTTCAGATAAACATTAGACTCACTTGCAAATACATTTCAAAAATGACTTTGATCGACGCAGCAATACATTGGTGTAGGGAATATCAGTTTTTCCTTCACTTGTCCTTTTTTTTTTTTTGTTTGAAGCTGTGCTACTATAGGAAATCTTAAATTTCGAGAAACCTTAAGAAAAGCACGATCAAGGGTGAAAGAGAAAGAGAGATTTTTCTTATCTTTTTGTATCACTGTTGTAGAGCAACAGGGCTCGTCGTCGAAAGAAAACTCCTCTCCGATGAACTTGCTCTATAACATCAATTAAGGCGATATCTCATCTGTTGTAGCATTTCAACTACTTTTGTTAAGTGTATTGCTTTACGTATATGTTTCTTCCTCTTTTTTTCCCCGTTTTCTTGGTAACGTGCTTGCTAATGTTGCCATTGGTCGGCGTCTGTAATTTCGTTCAGTTTTGAATTTACAAAACTGATAGTATGTTCATATAATTTTCAAATTACTGTAATTTGAAAATTATATATTTTTAGAAAATGCACCTTAAAGTGTTTTTTTTCTCGCAATTTTGTTAAATTTTTTTCATAATGTTTATGCCCGCCGTTCAACAGAGATGTTATATATACTATGTTAGATGATCGGTTGGTTGCAATGGGAAATTCTTAAACAGCTTCCTATGACCGGTGTTGAAATGCGTTCATGAAGAGGGCATATGCGTAATTTGGCAAGAAAGTTTTACGGATCAAGTCTGCAAAGGGACGTAATCGACTCACGTTGACAATATTAGCTAAGAAGAGTGGATAAAGAAGAATATCAAGAACATAAGCAACAATTATGCTCAATTAAGGCGAACTACAATAGGCAGCGATATAAAATGTAGTAGAAAAATATTCAAAAATCATCTCGACTGCCATATAAAGCTTTGTTCGTTGTTGAGGTATAAAGTATTTAAGATTCGCTTCAACGTGAAATGAATTTTCTTTTTTCTTATACAAGTATCTGAAGAAAGTTTTCTACAAGATTTTGATCATTTATATGCCACTCTTTATAGATACTTAAGTATTAAGTAGTGAAATCACATTTCTTAACGGTTAGGGGGTAACCATGAATTGAAAGACTCATTAACTGTCAGAAAGTTAAGCATGTACGCAGAGACTTCACTACAATAAAAAGTGTAGCAATTGCGATTAAGTTGTAATGTACATATAATTGCAATCGTGCAGAGCACGAGAAAATTGTAAAAAAATTACATAGCTAATAAAATTAAATCCCAGGAGTAATAAAACGATAAACTCATTTCATTGGAAATGAGATCCGTAAAATAACGTGATCAGCGAACAACTTTTCATTGCACAGTGGATCAATAAGTCCTCATGAAGCCCTCAATGAACTGAACAAAAAATTTATTCAGAGATTGCCTCAACAAATACATATTTTCTTATCTCTTGAAGCCCATCACTGAAGCGTGCGGGGTACACTAATTTTGTCAAATTTGTGCATATGTACATTTTGCAACGTACGGAAGGAAGCTTCTGAGACTACACAAAGTATATCTATTCTAGGTCAGCAACAAATTCTAAATTAATTTAGGCATATCCATCTGTCCGCCTGTCTGTCCGTCTGTCTAATGTCTGTTTTAAACATTCTCCTTGCCGGAAAAATGAAGCTATCGACTGCAAACTTGAAAAAATTGGAAATTTTTGCACGCAGGATATTATTGAACCAAATCAGTCGAAGGGCACGCCTACAGTACTGCGTAAAATGAGAACACCTATGTTTTAAAAAGGAATAAAATATGGGTTTTTTGTTCATTACTCATAAACTACCTACTACTGTAGATAAATCTACAAAAGCTTCCACGTATATTCTGTGGGTGAGGCTATAGTACCTATAAAAAAATGGAAAAAATTCACCACGCCTATGTAATATTATAGTACATAAGTATTTAATTTTTTTCCAACCCCTTCAAAATGCGCAGAAACAAGTTTCAAAAATTCCATAAATTGTATAAATTCTTAGCAAATTGCAAATTTGGCATCCATCTAAGCATGTCCGTCTGTCTATCTGTCTGATCTGTAGTGTGAAAAATTAGCTTTTTTCCATTTTTTCCATCTTGTACAGAACAACGGTGGTACAAGATTCGGTCACAACCGAATATAATTTTTTTAATTGTTTTATTTTTTGGTAGTTAACTTTCGTTTAGTTCATAGCTCACAAAGAACTTATCAAATGTGATACTGTGATCATTGTTCTGAAATGCTATGCACATCTTTTCCGCGCATCTCTGTCCAAAATTTTCGATCGTTTGGGCTTCCTGCCCAAGATAGGACATATCTGACTATCACACTGTGAGGTATGTCGTGGTACGATTCGGTATAAAAATAGGACGTATGGTTAGAGCTGAAGCTCTTGCGATTGATAAAAGAGGCTTATGTTAGTTAAATGGTAATCCCCAGAAACCTCTAAAGGAAATGTGAAAGCACCTATTTCGTCTTCCTTGGGAAATTGATTAGAATGAAGTGCGGACTCCACTAAGCGTAGAATCGGGCACAAATATTTTATATAAAATGTATGTTCCAATCGATATCCTAATCCCGTCAATACAAGATCGTGAGGGTTTTTTATTTATGTATTGTAGATACGGGTTACTAACGTCTACCATTTACCTTAACGGTAATGTATAGTAAACAACTTAAGCGCCATTCATTTTAAAGGCGGATTGCGTTGTCAGATGAGTTGTTACACACTGCTTAGAGCATCGCGACTTACGTGTTCACTGTCCTGGTGTTTTAAGCAATCAATGCTTTTCATGGTATCTCCATGAGTTGTTAATTTGGACACAGTGGTGTTACGCTTGGTTCATCCTACAATCCTGGTTCTGTTTATCAAAAGTGGCTGAGTGATTTTCATATATTTGCCATGGGATTGACACGTAATATAGGCCAGAACACTTAATTTATGTGGCGTAAATTTAAAAAGTTGGCTCAATACTTTTTAGACAACCATATATATTATTTTATGACATAAACATTAATATTGTTCTCCAGAGCGAATACAGTTACCTGTATTTCATTTATAAGAATTAAGTTTTGAATAAAAAAAATTTTGAATTCAAGTTCGAAAGCTAAGGTTTCACTGTATTTCGCCATGAAACATTTTACTTACTTATGCACAGAAAACGAAAGATAGTAAAATAGTGGTAGTAAGATAAATATATTCATTATAAGTATTGTGATTGACTTGAGCTGATTGTTAACTCTTTCAGGCAGATTGATTGAATTCGAAACACAGCGTGTACACATGTACACACTAACAAAGTGATATAACTGCTTCTTGTCTTGTCTTCACATTATCTATCATGCCTCGTTGATAGCAAAACCGATGTTGATGACGTTGTCAAAGTTGATTGTTTGCCTTGCTGTCAGCATAGAGTGCAGTCAGTGGTTGATCGTCACTTTGTCAATAAATTTTTCTGTTTTTCTGTTTTTTTTTATCTTATAAAACATTTACCAGTTTACCAGTTATACTGTTGTTGTTGTTCTTGTTGTTGTTGTTCTTGTCACCTAAAGTGTCTTTAAAGTCCAATGGCGCCCACTTGTTTGCATATTATAATGGGTGTTCATCGTTGGCATTGGTGTAAAATAACAGCATAACTACTAAATAAACATAAATAAATGACTGTTAAGTGTCATTTGTAGTATGCGTATAGTGTAGGGTGCACTTTCAGGCATATAAAGAGCGCTTACACATTTAATACACACAATTTCATTGTCAACGTTATTATCGCAAATTGGAATCTGATTGGAGTTCTTTCTTCCTTTTATTTATTTATTTTTTTTTTTTTTGTCTTTTTGTTCTTCTTTTTTCGTTTTTCTTTCACGTAAAGACGTAGATGGTTTCGCTTTTCAAAAAGCAGCTTATATTACTTATAGAGACAGAGATCGGCAACCGATGGTGCACGTAATAAATTTGCTTTAAATAAATTTCAAGTTTCGTTAAAAATATATATTTGTTTGTGTAAGTGTGTATGTATGTATGTATGTGAGTGTGTATGTATGTGCAAGTCTTAAAGAGACCATTTAGCGGCAGAGTACATATGTTTGCCAGCCTGTGCAGTTTTTGCAGAGTATCAGTGATAAACATCATATTATTTTTTCTGCGCATATGCATGCAGCGGAAGCAGATTGCACGTGTTTAATACAAGAATTTCACGCTCGCACTTTTGTTTTTTTTTTTTTTTTTTTTTTGTTATTACTCTCACATTTCTTACACGGCATGCAAACAGTGCATTTGTGCAGACACTCAAAGAAATGTTTTAGTAAAAGTGAAATGATTTTGCATTGTCGTCTCACATGTTAACCTATTAGAAGACTGACTAAATTTTGTTATTGTAATCTGAAAGCTTGAAAATTTTTTCAAAAACATTTTAAGAATAATTTATAAAAAAAAACATTCCGTTTATCATTTATTCCCTTATTACATATATTACATGCTATGTAAGCGTAATTTTCATTGAGAAGACGTTGACACATATGTACATCAGATGCTTCTTCTTGCTTTAATCTAATATGAGAATACTTAAGATTGGCTTACATATTTACATAGGATGTGCAATTATGCCATGATTATGCAACTTGCGTGACCACAGACATGGCACAATTTATTTGCTCACTCAACGAGGAGGACAATATCACCAGAATACATAGTTATGCCGATTGAACTGAGTCTTAAAAGCAAACTAGAAGCAAAAAATTTGCATAAGTTGGATTAACTCGGGTTGGAGACTACTAGATACCCTATAATCTAATTCTCTAAATTGATTGAAAGGTGTCACGGCGGATTGAAGTTTTCGTTTAAAATAAACACTGCTTGGAGCTTTACATGTATCGCTTCAATTATGAAGTCACGCGAGATGCATATCGTTTTATCTGCACGAGGCACGTTGGAGAAAGTATAAGAAAGACATTTTTTCATTGCTATCGTTTAATGGCATATAAAGAAGTGGGATATAAAGCAGAGGGATCCAATGAGCTTCGAGCAGTGTTCATGAGGATATAACATGTGAACAGGAACTTAATCTTAATCCGAAAAATTCTCAAGCATCTGCATCGGGCATATATTCGTTCCTTGCAGCCGCTTTAATGCAACAACCTTACAACGAGTTAATCTGAATGGTTTGGTCTCATCCAGAAGTTGGCAGAGTATAACCACTGCATCTCGAACTCAATTTAGTCCTAGTTATTAAAATAACCCCCGTTTTTCCATAAATGCTTAATAGGCTTATTAAGGAGCAAGATGGCTACGTCAGCAACCCTTCTGCCAAATTACACATATACAATACGTATGTTATAACCTCTGTTATGAATCGCAATTAGATATCTTGTAGCAGAATGCATTGTCATGTAGCTTCATAGTCACAATAATAATAACACAAAACAAATCTATACGAGTAACAAAAACCGTCCTTTTAATTAATGCGTTAAGAAAATCTGCGTGGATATACGTACTGAAAGGATCGATCCCTTTGGCGGGATAAAGGTTCAACACATCAGAAAAATTTCCGCCTGATTGGACCTCGCGAATGAAAGGAATATTTTTAATATAAAACACCATTCAAGAAGTCGTTGGTCGGGCAAATGTATAGCAATACTCTACATATACAATTATTAGACCTTCAAACGATACCACGAAAGTCAAAATTTCATGGAATTCCGAGTGTTAGTTTATAGATTGCTTTATTGTTGTTTAAGTGATGTTACTCCTTCGTCTCTTTGGACGGCTTCCGTTGAGTGCTGTTACTTCGGACGAATTTACTCTGGACATCATTCATTTGATTGTAATTATGATCTGTCAATAGTGTTGTTATATACCGGCCAAAAAGGAGACTGATTGGGTAATGTGTTGACATATAGTATTTTGTGTCCTTAGGTTCTAATTAATATTTGCCTTCCATTTCAAGTTAATATTTTCAGTAGTTATTGAGATAGGTTTCTTTGCTTTTACCGAAAAGAAACCATTTATACTTTGACTGTTGTTGCTTCAGTCAATCAGGACAAAATACGATCCCCAGAGCGGTTTTTTTAGTTTCGCGAATTGCCAGAAGCCAAAGTAATATAAATCAAGTGAATAGGAAGTATGGGGAAAGAGATTGCTATTGAAAAGGCCGCGAAGAACACAGGAGGGGAAGGGACATCAAATAGCTCCCTTTTTATACCTTCGGCGAAGATCTTCGTGCAAAGTATGCGTTCTTGTTAAAAGTTTCACGCGGCGGAAGGGTTTGATTGCCGCCAAGAGAAACGAAGAAATCTTTGTCTCATTACTTTTTACTTACAGCACTGTATAGATTTCATTTTACGAAATTTAACAAGAAAAAAGTGAAATGTTTTTAAAAGCATTTCTCTCTCGTTTTTATAAAATGTTAATAAAGCTTTTGTTAGCAATTCTTTCATTATCAGTTTTTGTTTTCTATGATTGCATTATATTTGGAAACTTTTTCGTTATCGCTCTAATGGAATGTTAAATTTAAGTGCTTACAAAAAAAACAAAATATATATACATATATATAATTAATTGATTTCTCAACACAATAACGATAAGATAGAAATTTGTGTTGACTTGAAAAGACGAAAAAAGAAAAAAAACTGCGCATTGTAGAAAAAATACAAACGAAACACACTCGCTAGGCTTTGGCCATCAGCTCGCTAACTCTTTCCTCAATTAGTTTTGTTGACCATCACCGCATCACATGAGTAGGAGGCATTTCCTTGAAGTAATTGGAAGGAGGAAACCCTGCCTAATAGTCCCGTAAGAAATCCTGGGCAGCCAAGAAAAGGACTATATATGAAAATAACTGAGCGCTTCATAAAACTAATTAAAGCACAGAGAACATCATTAGATTACTTCCAGAATAAAGTCTAGCCATGGCTAAAATCCTATCTAAAAAAAAAGAGCCATTTCCTTGCAACCCGGTACAGCACGTACGTAGTTGTCAATCAATGAATTGATTTTTGTTTTTTTTATTTTTTTTTCTTATAAAATTTTAATCCTAAAAATAAAGTCTTCGACAATTTTTTAATGCTTTTGCATATATATATATGTGTATATATATATATATATATATGTATAAAACCGATAAATCATTAATTCTCTCTGCAAATAGTCAATCAGTGTTCATTAATTTTATGAGCCATCAATTTTATTGTATAAGCATTTTTAATAGCCTGCCATTCAGGAGCTTGATGGCCGATTTAAAAACTCATTTCCGCTTAGTTTTAATCACAATGTCAGATGTCTTGTATTGGACAGACATTACAAAAAAATATGGGCGACTGTGTGTGTGTTTGTGCAAATTAATTGGTTATAAAATTTGTTTGCAACAAATCATAAACATAATCTTTTACCTGCTGGCGTACATATCGTATACAATACAATAAGAAACAAACAACAACAAACAATCCGATGACAATTCTTCATGAATAATCCTTTTTCACTTCAATCAGTTATAGGGAAGAAAAGGTGAGAAAAAGAGAAAGGGAGAGAGAGAGAAAGAGAGAGCGTAAAATGCAAAATCTAAGGAGAGATTACTAAAAACAGCGCATGTCAAGAATTTTTAATGAATTTATGAAAAAATCATAAAATCAGCAAAAAAAAATCTTTCTTAGCAATGATGTGGTGGTGGCTGTGTTCACTGTGTATAAGAAAACAAACAAACAAACAAATGCAAACCACCATAAAAATAGCTGAGAAAAGGACCCTGACACGGGGGGGCACGCTGCATAAAACGCATTAAATCTTAGCATAAATCATTTAACACTAAATCACATGACATTCCATATAAAAGGTATTGTGAACGATCCCAATACCAGACAGAGAGAAAATTCGTATATTTTGAAACCTGAAAGCGTAGCGAAAAACTGTTTTTTTTTTTTTGTCTTTTTGTAATTAAATGCCAAAAATATTCATATTATGACATTAAATGCTGCAGAGACTAACGCACATGGAAAAGATTAAATCTTCAAATGAGGTCAAGAATAATGTAAACAGTTTATAGACATTTTTTTTTTTTTTTTTTTTGTTTGCTGTTGTTATTGCCTTTTTTTCCAATTTATATGTAAAACAAAACATTGCCGTTGTGTAGGCATAAATTTTCAGATTTTTAATGAACTTTTGCAAAAAAAAAATTAAAAAAATTGTCGATAAATAAATTAATTAAATTTCAAAATCATTTTTGTATGCATTGAAGATTGCCTTCATCAAGCGAAAACAGAAAGCGTATGCAAATCCATTTACTTTTTTCTTTTTTTTTTTTTTTAATTTATTTTCGAAAATACTGCCAAATAAGTCATTATTGCCAACGCAAGGGAAATTAAAAATTGTAACTCTTCTTGCTTCCCAAGCCGCATGCTGACGTAAGTTAAGTGAAAAATTCTCAGATGCACTTTTTTGGCAAACACATTTTTTTATTTTTTTTTTTTTTATTGTGAAAATTATCATTAAAGTAATTTCTGATGAAATACAAAATCGTAACTTATCGTTATAGCTATTGAAATAAAATCTTTCCAATCAAATACTCGCGAGTATATCCCATTATCATGATCGTGCAATTAATCGACAAGCATTGCAAAAAAAAAATCTTAATAAAAAAAACAATTTTATATTCCCGCTCTAGAAGCTGTTGATATATTCATTCACATCCATATAAAAGTGTCATAAAAATTCAGTTTGCAATTGTACAGAAACTTTGCTTAATAATGCCGGAAACATGAAGTAATCATTTAAAGCAAGGTGTTAAAGAAAGAATCATAGCTTAAAGTTGTTCTTTAATTATGTGGGATCGATCTTTTTCCGAGGATTGAAGAAGAAGAAGTTGTATCAAATATTTATGCAACAAGTTAAAAGATTATAATCGGGCAAGGAGGATGATTAAAGAATCGGCATCACTTTGCAGTAAACTTTTCAAAGCGCGGCTTTATACAGATAGTAAAGAAAAAATAGTGCTATTCAATCCATTGCTATTAAGGGTCTGAAGAAAGCCATTTTAGTCTATCAAACTTCATAAAGATATATTGCAAATAGCATATACGAACAGACAAATATAGATTGATTTAGAAAATAATTCCCTATCGACTGCGTAATAAACAAAAAAGAAAAGCTTTCGTGGGTTTTGACAGAATCTCTTGTATACCACACGTATCCTAAAATACTCAAGAAAAAAATTATGTTTTTTGTAATCATTCACAATGTTTGGTAGGCGTGGCTGACTTTTTACAGAATATATATGGAAGTTTTTACCGTGTATCCATTGTAGTTTCTGAGAAATAGGTAAACAACGAATATTTTCAGCCCATGCTGCACTTTAGGGAAACATATTTTCATTGTTAATCTGAATGCCAGAGCTTGTAAAATTTTTACCAAATTTGAACCCTATAGCTTTTAATCTTGCGACCTGCGACGTTGTTTAGCAAAGACATTACACAGGCGAACCGACGAACATCCTTAAATCGAGGATATATATGCTGAAGTGTAGCACACGTTTTGACATAATCAACTTAACGCCACCCTTTAGTGGTGGTTTGTTTCAAACCGTTTGCATAAATCTGGACAAATTTGTTATGTTCTATACCACACCCGATATACCATACATCACCTTGAACCTATGCACATATCACTACCTATTTTCATACCAAAATACTAAAGATTATACCATTTACATATTACTATTCATGAGAAACTTTACCGTTCATAAGGATCTTTATATAAGAGTAAACGAACGTTGTCAAGGGTCCAACGTCAAATAACTTCTTATTCTTGATCTACGTTCATCATAAAATACTAAAGGTTGCAATTTCATGCTGTATCAACGTTTAATTTTCGTAAGAGACTTTCCTTATGAAGCCTTCCGAAAAATAGATCGGAAAATTTATAGATCATATTGCTACTTCCTGCCAGTAGAACTAGAATTAGAATTAGAAGAAATTATTTTTTATAAAACCGTTTGAATGGCAGAGATTCCAAGAAACAGTCTTAACCCGTACACACATCTTTTTCCACATTTTTTCAAGTGTATCAAAATGACATTCCGCACCGACTTTGGTCAAGAAACAGAAAATTGTTTCCAAATACAACAGACCTCCCCCTATATGCAGGTAAAGGTAAAGTAAATTCCTTTCACTTTTTGTAAATCCGTGTTGTACGAGTCCCTTAGATTGTACAATTTTTATAACCACTGAATAATAAATGTTTGTGTTTTCCACACAAGGGATACTTAAAATTTATCAATCTTGGTCTAAAAGTTAGTAATAAAATCGAAACATTGGTCTTATGTTTTTACCAGGTTATACGAGCCTCTTTTGCAGTCTTATCATGCTATACGCTCGTCCGTCTTGTATGAAGTCGTGTTATACGGCGATCTGCTGTAATGATTCGTTGAAAACTTACCTATCCGACCTTCCATATAATGCCCTTTCAAAAATCTGCTATTAGTGCCACTCTCGACCTTTAAGCATAATTAAATTAAAGCAATTATCATATAATTCCCGTTAATCATATTAACCACATTGTTCTTATCGTTCATTGTTGGATGTTAAGTTAAAACGTAATACATAAATAACCAAAAAAAAAAATGTATTTGTTAAAAAGAAAATAAATTCTGAACTTTATACATTTTTATATAATCCATTATTTTATAAAATTACGAAATTTTTGTTAACTTTTAAGCTTTTAAGTTGTAATGGACCAACTATCGTACTACCTTTGATCTTCAAAGGCATTCTGCGTGCGGCAGTTTCCCGAAAGTTTTTCCCGAAATTTCAAACTAAAATCTTAGCAGTACTTACCACGCACAAACGCACGGATGGACACATGAACAAACTTACCAAAGTCGATTCAGAATTTAATATCAACGAAGAATATATTTATATACTGTATGGTGTCTTCTGAGTCTCTTTCCGAGTGTTACAATTGCTTTCACCAATGAATATTTTCCCAACCTTCGATAATGGGCGTATATAGAATAATAGTTGAATCAATCGTTTATCATTTGCCATCTTTAATAATTTATTTCATATATTAGGAGTATGATATCTATGATGACGTATTCCACCACTCCTTTTGAGCCTTTTATGGTACAAGGTTATGCTGCGTTTGTATGGGGATGTATGTAATGTCAGAAGGGATTGAGACAGACTGACTTTTTATTATATCGATCAACTCGATATCATTTTCCTAATCGATCTAAGCTTGTCTCCCTGTCTATGTGTCTGTCCGTCTTATATTCCATTTATACCACGTATGCAATACCCAGAAGGTCTTGAGACAGACTCACTTTTTATTATACCGATCAAGTCAGTATCACTTTCCTAATCGAGCTAAGCTCGTCTACGCGTCTGTCCGTCTTATATTCTTTTCTTCAGACCACAGATCGAAATTTTTGAAATGTTTTGATAAAATTTGGTACCAAGGAAGGAACGCTATATTGAGAATGGCTCAGATCGAACCAACGCATTAGTTTGAAAACTACTTATTATATATTAAGTGTATTGCATGAAGTAGGATATTCACTGGTGGGATCCGGTTGTTTTTATTTATTTTTTTGTGTTTAATAGCAAGCGAGGTTTTTCCAAAATTTCCTTAGTTGTTGTTATGGCGGAATTTGGAAACCATACATATGTGCGGTTTTGGGCGTCAAGTGTTCTTGATGTATGTCAAAAACAACTCCCCATACCATATCCATAGTTTAAAAGGTAGCCCTGTAGATTTGAAATGCCTCAAAAATGTGCGACTTTTCGGCTGAACACAGGAATACCAAGCGTAAAGACATACTGACAAGCTTAGGTATGATAAAAGGAGGGTTTATCTCAAGTTGTTCTTAGTTTTGCATATGCATACACATTAACTTAATATATCCTTGTACTGCAAGTGGTGTAGGGTGTACAGATTGATATAATTCCAATTTAAAAAAAAGCAAATTCTTGAAAAAAATTAAAATTTTTTTTACTCTTAGAAAAGTCTTTCAATATGTTTCGCTTGAAGATGGTACGACCATCCAAGATTTTAAAAAACTTTCTTGAGCCATTAGCTTTAGCGTGATAACGCACATTTTGTCTTAGTTCAAGAATTTATTTTTTTTGGGATAAATCAATTATAATGATATATAAGAATAATAAAGAGTTTCGTTGTAAAATAAAATACTTAATGAGAAAGTCTTCTTCTTGTTTAGTAGTATTTTTTTTTTTTTGTCTGCTAATAAGATCAGTAAGCAATAATAAAACTCCAAGTTTTTTTATTTTATTTTTATTGTTTTATTGTTATCTTGAAAGAGCATTTCGTACACATGACCGCTAATGAAAAAATCAAAAGCTTTTTGCCAAAAGCGTACTGATCTTTTCAGACGATTAACTGAAGAAAAATAATTTTCAATATCAGGCTTTCTTATTGCTAACAATTGAACATTACCTACAACAACGCCTACTACGACTGCCATCGAATAGGAGCTAATGACGACGACGACGACGACGACGACGACGATAACGTTTGACAGATATCGCTGGAGTAAGTAATCAAACTTAGAGGATAAAAATAAACTAAAAGCAATAGCGACCTTGACCATGATGATGGTTGATGGTTGGCACGGCACCTACGCGACAGAGAGGAATTTGCTTTGGCAACATGTTGTTGAAAGCTTTCAAATATCGAACGAATGGCATAAATATTATTGGAAAACTAATAAAAACGAAATCATAGGAAAAAAAAAAAACACAATGGACAACAAACATTAAGCATTCATGGCGTTTTTGAAAACAAAAAAGAAATCACAATTAAAAAAAGTGTATACAAATTTTTCAACAAAAAGTACGACATAAAGTCTGGATCTTTAGCTCAGCTCAACAACAACAAAAAAAGTAATAAAAAAATGCAAAGCAAGATAAGCATGCAATCCATCCATCCATACGTATATATATATGCACGATTGTATACGTGGTCATCAGAATAATTTAATTAAAAAAAAAAATAGTTTTTTTTTCTTTTCTTAGAAAATTTACTTAATAAACGTAAATATATTCTTTTTGCTTTACCTTTGATATGAAAAATTCTTGTAAACTATTATTTATTATTATTTATTATTATTATACTCGTTTTTATTTTGCTTTATTTTGTTTTTTTTTTTAAGTCAACAACTTTAGCTTTTATTGATTTTATTGAATTAAATTCAATTTTATTTTTTCTTGTTTTTTTTTTTTTAATGATTTCACACTTGCCATAAAAATGAGATATTTTCTCTGCACACATATGTATATGTATGTATATTAATGAATTAGTTTCATCATCATCATCATCATATTCTTTTCATTCTTTCGCTTCGATTCGTTTCTTTAATCAATCATTTTTATTATATTGTTATTATTATTTATTTATTTTTATTAATTTTTTTTTTTATTTTATTTATTTTTTTATTACTATTTTACACTATTGTCTATCTTGTCTCGTGTGGTTTTTCTTTTTCTTTGAGAAAATAATTCTTTCACTTATACAACATTTACCTGCACTAAGTATAAAAAACTACTGCATTTGAAGAAAATGACAAACCGACTTTTGCAGAACCGTATATTTTGCCTAATGGGCAATTGTTGTCTGTTTCGTTTTGTAAATCTTTACCAACGTAAATTGAAAAGGCATAGCCATCGCATACGATAACACACTCTTTCGTAATGGAAGAAAAGCAACTGAAGCAAACTGAATCGTTTGAACGACTGAGAGACTGTTCGAGCAACAACAACTTTTAATTAAACCATTCTGATGTTGATTCGCTTCTTGTTGCTGATGGTGCTGTTCATTCGCTTCTTGTTGCTGATATAAATGCTTTTATTTTATGGATTATCGACGGTTGTGTGTGTGTATGTGATTGCGGCATTGTTTATGATTTGTTTTCGTTTTTTATTTCGTTTTCTTTATCCGTTGGTGTAAAACATATTTCATCGGTATGTGTCTTCAAGAGTTTTTCTTGCACAAAGCAACATGACGCTAACGTTGGTGAAATGTTGCTAATCGTAATAAACATTTTTGTTTAAAATTTTTATTGAATTAATTTCTATTCTTTTTTTTCAGTTCAGGGCAGTTAAAGGAAGACTATGACTTCTGGGATACCTTTGAATAGGTTTAGGGCTTAGATAATCGTTTAACCAGTTAACTGTATTGACCTCATACGGAAATGTTCCGTTTAATTGCGTAGCAAGAATTTAGTGATGACAGGTATACCCGTTATATACGGAGAATGTATGCACTGTGAAATTGGGTGGTAATGATGTAACTTGATAAAAAGTGACACATATTCTAAAATACGTTACTACGGTAAATGTCTTTTCACAATGATGAAATTCTATGAGAAAATTCGACAAGGACGGATGGACGGGTCATCAAGGAAAATTTTGTATTTTTTTCGACTTGGGCTCACTTTTCGTTTACATTCCATTTAGGATTACGTGGCTCTTGTTTTTCGCACCTATAACTTAGGCTTATTCAGATTCGATTTAATGCATTTGCGCTTACAGTTACCGCAAGGAACCTACTGTTTTACAGTGTAAAAGTTTTTTCCTTGTTGGATTGAAGCAATATTGCGTATACCGAAAGTCATTCTTCGAGGTATCACGGTTTTATTTTTATTGCACTCTACTTTTTATACCCATCACCGAAGCAGGTAGATTCATTTTGTCAAAACGTTTTCAACGGTCAGAAGAAAGGATCAGATATCCCACACGGTATATATATTTCTGATCAGCATCAAATTCTAAATCGATTTAAGCATGTCCCTCTGTCCGTCTCTAC
Organism: Glossina morsitans morsitans; assembly: GCA_001077435.1. NCBI lineage: Eukaryota > Metazoa > Arthropoda > Insecta > Diptera > Glossinidae > Glossina > Glossina morsitans. Next base: position 9,120 of record CCAG010000066.1, on the reverse strand, counting down.
GTCGGTGTAATGTCTGTTGTAAACATTCTCCTGGCCGCAAAACTCAAACTATCGACCACAGAAACATTGGAAGTAATTGTTGTTGAAAATGGGCCAAATCTGTCGAAGAACACGCCCACAGCACCACCTAAATTGAGAACAGCTCGGTTTTGCAAAAGGAAAAAAAATTGGTTTTTTACTTATTACTGACAAACTATAGAAGATAAACGTACAAAAATTTGAACGCATATACTATAGGTGATCTTCTAGCATTTGTATATGGGAAAAGTTGACCACGCCTACGAAATATTGTAGTATATCAAAGTTCAATTTCCTTTTCAAAACCTTTATAAGGCACAAAAACAAGCTGCAAAAAATTCTTTCAGGCCGTTTTTAAATCTGAAGTGCGCCTAAGCATGTCCGGCTGCTCGACTGTCCATCCGTCTGTCTGCGCAACGGTGTAATATTTGTGGTAAATCTTCTCTCGTTAGCGAAAATAAAGATATCGTCTGCAAACTTGCAAAAGTGATTTAAATTTTTTCTAGGACATGACTACGGCGCTCATACATACATGCGGCAAAAACTTTTACTTGAAAATAGAAAAAACCAGCCGCGCCCACTCTGTATTATAGAACATGAAAATTTAGTTCTTTTATTTTTGTTGTCTTACTTAGGATAACGGTGACGGGTATATAAGATTCGGTCACAACCGAATATAATTTTGTCACTTGTTTGTTTTTAAATCCTCAAAGGCGCAAAACTGCTTCATCCGCCTGCATTTAAAATTACTTTCAAATTTCTAAATTCCAGAGACACCTTCGCACAACATTTTTGGCATTTTCTCTTCTAACAAGAAAAATGCTGATTATACTTTCTTCTTCACCTCAAGTTTATATCCTTTGCAAGTAGGGTTCACATTTTCTTTAGAATGCAGCTTTATCTGAGATAAAATAATGATGTAACATTCGCTATAAACATTGTTTCGCTCGTACACGTGCACTGAGAACTAAACAAAAACCAAGAGAAATGCTGACGTCTCAACAACAAACTAACTGAGACTGAATATCAAACCGTACTGTCCACACCTTGACAGAGATTTGTTAAAATTTTCAAATATTGAGCATTAGGCGTGAAATGAAAGAAATTAATTCAAGTGCTGGCGTTCCAACTGATACGGTCTCCATAATTAACACTGTCACATTTCTTAACAAATAATTTATTCATCACACAGCCACTGTGTCGCACTGTCATACACTTTGATAGTTTGTCTTACAGCTAAAGTAAAATTTTTTCTTTTCATAAATTTTTCATCAATTATTACGTTTATATTTTAACATTTATTATTAGTTTTCGATAATTTGATTTTAATTTGTTAACAAGTCAAACAATTTGTTATATAAATTTACTGATACTTTTTATGTGCTAACACTTAGCAAATGCCACACACATACGGCACATAAAGTCTTCGAAAAATCGTAACTTAAGTGAAAGAGTACCGCGAAAACACAAAAACATTACGAATTGGTTGACAACAACTTTTTGATAACCTACTTAATAACGGCTTCTATTGCTATGATGCCTACGCATATCCACTTCGATGATAATATCGATGAGCATTGCTTTCGCTTTGTATAATGTTGGTGTGCCTGCAAATGGTTCGAAGCTTTGCTATAAAGAAATCTTTTGCTCAACTATTCTCTTTATCCTTTCACAGCTTGAATATGTTTTCGTTTCTGTCAGTTTCCTCAACTTTCGTAAATCTGCATGACAAAGTGTCTTCTATTATTTTCATGCGCCAGCATAATCTCCAAGGATGTGGATTTATGTTGAGCTATCGGATTTGTGTTTGACCATTTAAACGAACATAAAATGAACATAAATACTTCACCAAAGTTACTTTATCTGCTAGTGTAGTAGTTAAACGTCAACGAGTACAATATTGGCCTGTAAGTTATCACAGGGATTCATCTGGCGCAGCAAGTGTTTTTGTAGTGCTTCGGTAAACGCTTCATTTTTCAACGAAAACCTTTCGTTCATTTAATGAATTTTTTGTGCATATTCTACAAACTTCAAAAAGTCTACCAACGATACTGTCTTTGTCGTTCCTGTCTGTGTATAGAAAGCTATTAACTGCATTAAATTCTAGGGCAAGTCGAAAGTGCTACTTTGGGAGGATTGGAGGCGTATGAGATTGATGTACGTGCTTTTGAGAGCTAATTTATGAGATGTGAGAGGGGTTCTAAATTTTGGTGGCGCACTCCTCAAACTGTTACAAGTAACTTTTAACGAACCTTTAACGAACACACGGATGGACGTAACCTAACCTACCGAACGGGCATTCCTTGTGCCCCTAGGTCTTTTTATATCCGCCCTGCCTATAGTCTCCTTCCTAGCTGAGATCAATGTACGTGCTTTTGCTGAGCAAGCTAATTCGTGAGATATAGGAGAGGTTCTAGATTTTTGACTCACTGACACTCCTCAAATTGTTACAACTAAAGTAACAGCAAGCACTTACTCTTTAACGAACACACGGATGGACGTAACCTAACCTACCGAACGGGCTTCTCTATACCCACCCTGGTTATTTCTATACCCGCCCTGCCTATCGTCTCCTTCGGCCCATGATGTCTACGAGAATGCCCGGCTGCACCTTATCACAGGGATTCATCTGACGCAGCAAGTCTTCTTGAAGTGCTTGAGAAAACGCTTCATATTTCAAGGAGAACATTTCTCCATTCAATGAATAGTTTTACACAAAGTTCCAAACATTTATGGAGTCAAAGAAAAAGAGAATTTTTTTCCGAAACATTTACAAGTGGATTTTTTACTTAATTCCAAACAGTTAACTCACTACAACTTAGATTTTGTTTCCAAGGTCCCTGAGGTAAAGAATTCTCAAGGTAAAGAATTCTCAAGGCATTAGATTTAGTTAGAGATGTTAAAGCCGACGACTTCTCACCGTTACCGTAAACTTATTGAATACAATCTTAGTTTTCTACACGTCTGAAATTTTTAATCTTGAACTACGCTCGCAGACGCAAAGCGTTCGAATAACAGAAAATAAAATTAAAATAGATTTTTTTTTACTTTGATGGGATGGGAAGAATACAATTTTTGCAAAATTAGAAGTTCACAGTAATTTTAAGTTTGCAATTTTTTTTTTTATGACCATTCCCGCAGTGGACGTCCCTCGTAGGTATATAAACCAAGACAACGATTAGGAAGAAAAAAGCAGGGAAAGAGTGACAAGGTCGAGCCGTAGCTTGTGAAGCGTTATGCTTCTACGACTCCACCATTCACTACAGCTGCTACAGAGCTCTAGCCCACTGGGACTTGATCCTGAGTATGCCGACTGATTAGTCGTATTTGTTATCGACTAAGTTATGCGCTAAGCCTTTTCTTTTATTGAGTTAAAGTCACAATGGAAAGAAGGAAGACGCGGAACATCCAGAGGTAGAGCATCCAATAAAAAATATGTTAACCAAGTTTTTGCTGAAAAGTTTTGGTTTTTCTGCAGGAGTTTGCATGGACCCACCCCTATGAAAATACGAAGTGACTGCGCAACTTGCGGTCTGGTGAGCAAAAGAAAGAAAAGCCTTGGTTGCTCGTAATCGCCTTTGAATAAATATGGGCGATCATTCTCGAATTTAAATCCGCGGCACAGGCGGGATATTGACGTATCTAAAAGAAGTTTTCCGCCTGATCTGTTGCCGTCGAAATCTAGAATAACGCTCAAAAAGGTTATGGCTACGGTATCTTGGAACAATGATGAAACCTTGCAATTGTCGTTGAAGACACAACGGACTATGGCCATTTTAAGCCATAAATTACTCTTAATTTTTGACCGGAGCTATTCGATCCATTTCTTAGGCACTTGTCGTTCAGTCTGCATATTTTTTTTAGACAGATGCGTATATCCTCAATGAGCTTAACTTAACTTAAACTTAGTATATATTTCATAGTAACACGTACTCCTTTAAAGAGTACAGTATTTCTTTTCGCGAGCCTCTTTTTTCGCGATTCTGCATTTCTTTCATTACGGGCACAAGAAAGGAAAATTAACCAGTTAACTGCGTATGTCGTATATATAGGCCATGATCAGTCCATCCTTACTTGTGGGTTTTCCTGATAAAATTCCTCATAATAGTGTATCTTAGAAAATAATTCTATCATTTTATCATAGCGTTTCATTACAACCAAATTTCACATCACACATACTCTGTATTTGAGGAGTATACTTGTATATCGATAAAGAGGTGGATACAGTTAACTGGTTAAGAAAAAAACGTCTTTAAAATTTTGAAATTTTGACATTTGAAACCAAGAGAATTTTAAAGATAGAAATAGTGCTCTTCAACAAGGACTTGACTTAAAAGAAGAAATAATAGTAATAGCAGACTATTCATGCATACTTCTTTTCGACCAAAAAAAATTCCTGGTTAACTCACTTACAGGTAAGCAAAATAATATCTAATTATTTATTATTCTGTATTAAAAGGTAGCTGGTAGGTGTATAAGCGCAATTGCATTATCTAAAGTTGCTGCAAATTCTCATCGTAAAGAAATGAAAACCACATGAACTGAACTTTGGTATATGACTCATTATCGTAATGCCATTTATGGGGCTTTCTTTACTTATTCGTATATTTTCGGCAGCTTAAAGTTATTTAAAAGTATACAAACCGAGTAAAAAGAATTAAAATTTGCCAGAAATTCCGTTATTTTCAGATAACATTTATAAGGAAGTTTGAAGGTTTACAGCGAACCATGCTCTTAGAAAACAGAATGAGATATAGGTAAATAATATTTTTTTCTTTGATCAATAGTCCATTTGACTAAGCATCTATCTTAGGGTTGTGCTTGAACTGTTTTGAAAAGCTAAGGTTCAAACTCTTTACCTCTTTATGTCTTATGAAGAGAGAAAAATGCAAGCAAGCTCATGCTTTTTGTTTCTAAAGGCATTGTAATCGATCACGATTACTAGGTTTGTGACTGTGTTTCCCAGTATCCCAGTTTTCATCGGGACAAGCATTCTAGTAAGCCATAGTTGCTTTAAGGGCAAATATGCTTTCCTTTCTTTCGTCAGCCAAAGCAGACGCGTTCGCCTTTGCATCGTTATATGATAAGCCCACACTTACAATAGATTGTGTAGTGTGTCAAGACTTTAATATAATCGTTTAATTTTAACACTAACTATAAGCACTACATGTAATTATATCTGCATGCTTTGCATATTTATTTTTAGTGACCTAGATTAAGCAATAGTTACAAACCAATACTTTAATGTTTCAATCAATTTCTTAATATCTTCTCTTGCACGACAAAAAAAAAGCGGCAACTAACACCGCTTGGCATCGAGGCGAGCTTTTCATGAAGTCACTGCTGCAACACTTCAAAAAATTAAGCTATCAATGGAACAAAACACAATAGTTAGTTAAAGACTCGATGTCGTGCTACTATCGTCACCTTTATGTAGTTAGCTGACATTAAGTGTCCTATTGGACTTGGATTATTTTGACTTTGGACTTTTTGCAACTTGTAGTTGTATTGACCATTAGTAGCCGCAAGCATTCGTAAGGCCAGCTGTGTGGAGCAACATTGACTAGAGTGTTTGTTAAACTGTTCGATTGAGCTGGATTATCTATCCTGTCTTGTCTTGGTTTAATTCCACTGTGCCCGATAGCAAAGAGATTAAATACGAAGCGCCAACTAGAGCTTCGCACTAAGCAAGATCTTCCCTGCCTATTAGGGCATCTACTACACTTCAACTTCCAAAGGGACGAAACATTTGCTACCCTCTGGGTCGAAGGTAATACCCTCGCTCACCATTCCCGCCATGAAACTCCTTGAAGGACCGTGTGCAACACTGAGGAAGAGGACATTCTTTGCAAAAATTCTGCAAGCACTAAACCTGCGAGCAGCTTTTCTACGCAGAGCAAATCTCCTTTTGTTATCTAGCTCTCGTGGTTCCCTAAAATTCCGACCTATATTTACTTCGAACTTTACCATATGCAATCGCTCTTTCATTTGTGTTGTTCATACTTTCTGCAAAGCCATTCGATTTTTCGTCAAAGACAAAGGAGAAAGAACGACGCAGCACACAGTGATCACAGTCACACTACTACTTCTCGGCTTCGTAAGGATTTCAAAATACCGGATTGAATATCAGTCATCTCGCAATTTTTGCTTATATTGATGTCCAGCAGGTATCGGGGATTGCTTAAGAGAAAGAAGAGCCGTACGGTTGCTAATACTAAAGTCTCGCAAAGACGAAGCGTTTCACTTATAATGTACACCGACTTGAAAGTGAAGTTTCTCGTAAATGTTTCGTAAAGCAAACAAGCACAGGCACACCTATACACTTCTCCTTACCTCAATAGACAGAGTACGTACGTATTATTTAGTAGTCTTCTAATTTAATTTTTTTTCTTTTCTTTTTTTTCTTGGGTCTCATTTACCATTCATTCCATTCACTATCATGATAATGGAGAACAATAAATCAGCACTCAATTAATAGAAACTATTTCAATATCAAATGTATATATGTGAATGTATTTACATATATATATATATATATATATATATATCTGTATGTAAAGCGTCATATAATCGAGGTAGTGGCATATATGTGTGTGCGTGTGAATGTATTTATGTATTTGTCACAATCTTACAATTGATGTGTCTGCAAGCGTTTGGCGAGTCTTACATCAGTTGCGGCAAACGCTAAGACAAGAGATATAACAGCACACATGTGCATAAACATTATGCTGCTTGCAGCATATGCATGCAAAAAAAAAAAAAAAAAAATGAAAGAAAGAAACAGAAAAACAACATCCCAGTGGCAGTAAGTTAGTGTTGCAACTATGCGCAACCAACACACGCCTCTGGTAATGTTGCATTAAATTTACATATAAATTAAGTACTTCATGCATGTTTATAGCATTGACATTATACATGCATAACTATACATACATGCATACATACATACATACATACATGCATACATGCATACATGCATACAAGTGAATGCGTTTGTATGTGTTATACATTAAATATATGTATTTAAAAAAAAAAAATAAAAACAAAGTTGTCGACAGACACGTTACTGACACATTACACGACTTTTGCCGACTTTAAACAACATGCGTAGTAAACTAAGGCATTGCATGCGTTTGTTAGTTAGTTTCCAACAAAATGTTTGTTCTAAAGACATACATATATATATATATATATATATATATATATATATACTTACATATATATATATATATATATATAGGCATCGTACACTTGCTGCTCTTGGTATTATACAATAAAGTTAATATCTTGCGTAAAAGCAAAACATATTCCACGCATACAATGCTTTGCATGTGTGCACAAAACTTGTTCACTAAACCTAATTAAAATGGAAAAGCAAAAAAAACAGAAAAACGATAACATGCCCGGCCTCTCAGAGAAAGTTAAACGTTTACCTTAAACAAATCCGACACATTTCTTTAGCATCTCTATTGCCTTATGCTATATATGTTTTGCATGATACTTGAAATTTTTTGATGTCATCTTTAGTTCATTTCTCTCTCCGTACTCTTCTGCTTAAACACATCTTCTTATCGATTACTATTGCGTAGGCTTCTTACGAGGCCGCGTTAAATAAAGCTAATGCGTGCTCTGCGTGTAGTTAATGAGCGCGTTGTTATTATTGCAGCTTTTATGGTCGATGACAAAACTGAAATCATTTTTTAAAACACGTTCTCGTAGTGTTGATGAACTGCAGATTAAATAACTGTCACGCAATACGAACGCTTAAGAAAAGTAAACAGAAGGAGAAGCAGTAAGAGTCTAAGGCAAGGAACAATGAATGTATGACATAATGCTGTCAATTTCAATGAAATTCTGTTGGAAAAATTTAATGTTTTTTTTTTTTTTTTGTTTTTTTGTGTCCAAAGATCTCAAAGTTTTGATTTTCATTCTATTACACTTTAAGAGGGTCTTCGTAATTCATTTGATGCTTCCAATCAATAGGCTTTTGTCAATTAAAAATTCAATTGTGTCAGCAGACAATTTTTCAATAAAAGTATTTCTCAATATCAAAATAACAATTGATTAAGTGCTGGTAATAAAGAATAGCAACGCATTGAAGCGGAAAAATGTAATTTTAAAAATTGTCTGAGAAAAAGTTTCAAGATTTCAAGTAGTAACTAAAGGTGCGACAAGGAATTCATCGAAGATCAGCTTAAAGGAAAGTGAAGCAAAACCACATAGAACTCCGCTTTCAATACAGGTACGAAAAAGTCCGGTAAGCATAGGTATGTCCTGGGTATTCCTTGATGGACACGTGTTGGTTTCTCTTATTTAACTAAAATAATGCTTTAGTAGATCACTAACTGGTCGGTTATGTTAAAGAAATTGTAACGTGTTGCCCCCGGTACAGAAGAAAAGAGGAAAGCCGTTGGTCTCTAAACACTTATCATATTAAGTTATTGAAAGCTGCCAACTACTAATGGATCCCGTCATTTTTTTAAACTCTTAGAAAAAGATAGTGTGTGAGAGGTGGAGCGTGTGAGAGGTGGAGCAGCAGCGCCTGGAGCGTTGTGGCACTAACAAAACGTTTTACTCATGAAATTGTGTAATGTCCTCTGATCAGATGTTATTAGCAGTCGCTAACAAGCTTTTGCAGCAGGAAGCTTGCATGTTCCAGACAAGAGCCATCGTTTCCGATAATTTCATTAGTAACACATTTTTCCATATGTAGAGAGCGAGAACAGATTTGCGTTATACTTTATTTTTTTTTTATTATTTAATAAATATTGCAAAAAATACTTCAATGTTTCCAAACCGTACTCCGATAGATTCTCCGGCTCTTGCAATATTACTTTAAAAAATTCTACACCAACACCAACGCTTTGCATTCTATGTCTTTTACACCTTTTCCTTTACATCCTTCTTAATTAACTAACGATTTGTTGAAGGTCTTCGCGAATCGCTGCCTAATATCTTTTCAGAGCATAGTGCTTGTAAGATTACTTGTTATAAATCTTCAAATAAAAGTACAAATTCTTCTCTTCTATTCTTTTCTCCTAATACTTTCGTCTTTCTGTCCATTTCATGATAATCATTCCATTCCATTCATCATTCACATAT
>CCAG010000061.1:0-37309 GCA_001077435.1 Glossina morsitans morsitans | reverse complement strand
ATTTCAATACCAATGCTCCACTAATATCAAACAGTAATTTAAACATAGAAACAGCCTTAGAAAGGAAAAAGAAAAACAAGACATAAAAACTCTGGGAGAGAAAAAAAAATATTGACATGTGTTGTAAATTAATTTCAAATTCAATAAAACTTTTTTTCAATCTTTTTCTTTTGCTAAAATAACAAAAAATTACATCAACCACATATAAATCAAAGAACAGCTTAAAAGATTATATGAAAAAAAACCGTCATTATACATCGTTCGAGGTCTACACACAATCAACTGCAAGTGTGTTTATTATTCAAGGAAAAAAGCTGCGGAACTTCCTGCTCTTTTTTTTGTTTTAGTTTTGCATGTATTCGCGTATGTGCATGTGCATGTGTGTGTGCGTGTGTGTGTGTGTGCAAGTGCTTGCCAATGTGTATGGATAAGTGCGCTTGTATTAGCTGCTGAAGCAGAAAATTACTTTCATCATAATTTTCCAGATGCTTATGATATTGTGGTTTATTTATTTATTTATTTTTATTTTTTGTTTTTGTTTTGTTTTTCCTCTTGCTTAACTAATAATTTACTTCAATGGTCAATAAATGAAGAACAAAAAAAATTACATTTAGCATACATTTGCTGTTGTTGCTTCTCATTGTGCATGTTATGCCAGTGTATGAGTTATTCATAAAGCCATTTACATTCAATAGCTACTGTTCGCTGCTCTGCATATACACGCACACACACACACACACACACACACAGACACACACTATACCTAAACATTAAACCATTATATGCTCTACATATGCCCATGTATATGTGTAGGCATATGCATATGTAGATGTATACGCGTATATGTGTACAGGTGTGTAAGTGCTTCATAGGCCATCAAAATAAACGTAGTGATCATGAATTAAGACAATTATGTTACCACATTGTAAGACATCAAATATGAATTAGAGCAACTGTGTGTAAAAGAACTATAAAGAAAGCCCACTTATACCTATAATAAAAGTGGAATTATAACGATCGAAAGAAAGCAAGAGGAGTCGAGAGAGAAGCAAACTTTATTTCTTCTATACGAAAGATGTACATACATACGGCAGTTCATCATACGCAATAGCCTTTGTTCAACATTTGTTTTATGGCCGCATTGTTAACGTCTAACGGTGGACTTTCTTTCTTTCTTTCTCTGTCTATCTCTCTCTCTCTCTCCCTCTCTCTCTCTCTCTCTAATTACTAAGGTCGGTTGATCGCATTTAACTATAAATACAGTGTATGGATAGTCGAGCAGTTGTACGCGTGCGTAAATTCAAAAACTCTTAACATCAGCGCTCTTCTCCTTTACTCAACTTAACTCGTTTCCTTACTAATTTTATGACTTTGCCTGGCTGACTATACACATGTATAAATTCTATACAAATCGTTATTTAACTGTTATTTCTGATGTTATAGAGCTTCGGCTAAAGACTTCCTTCATTTCCTATACAATGAGGTACGTTTTCTTTTCACGCACTTAATTCGTTAATGCATCTGGCATTGAAATGAAGGCTAAGACACAACCTCATGGCGATGTATTTGTTGAAAAGATTTACCAGATTTACTTTGCATATGCCCGTGATTTTAATGAAGACGAGTTTTGTTACCTCGCATATTATAGGAGATCGCACAGTGGAAATGCAATAAATTCATAATGGAGTAACTAAAACGTTATATTTGGATTTGAGGCACGCTTTCGGCAGTCAGCACTTCAAACTAATTTATAAAAAATTTGAAATAATTTTTTTGTTAGCGACTTGTTTGCGAACATATTGTTCCTTCTCTGGCCTTGAAAATTTTTCAATCATTTTGATTTATTCATACTTACTATGAATCTTGAATTGGGGGTGTGGCGATAGACAATTCAATTCATTTTTAATTTGTATGTCCGTCAAGGGCGCGGTGTTTGGTGTGATTGGAAAGGAATTAAGCATCGCAACTTACTCCAAATTGAACAAATGATTGATTCCCCGGTAATAACTAATGCGACTGAACCAGCAATTAGGCTAAACAGTCGAGTTTTGGTCAATAGAATAGGTGCCGTCTTTGCACAGAGCATTGTCACACCACACACATTCGATTCAGCAAAAATTGATAGAAAGCTTTTTATGCAAATTTTTATACGTCTATCATATGACCGGATCAACGTATCACTTGTTTAAGTCTCCGCAGAAACCTGCGACCGAATATGTGCGCATGAAATCATGAATATTTTCGAACTTTATGAATGGAATTGCAAATGTAAGTTAAATCAATCTTCGGTAATGGGTATAAAAATATTTGATTATCAAAACCTTTTCAATCACACAAACATTCTGTTCGAGTCAATTATTCAGATGATTTCGTACTTTTGTGAAACCATCAGCAAGGCTTTCAATTTATCAAAATTGTGCATAAACGTAGCGACGAACAAAGCTCTAGATTAAAATGCTCTCAGTTTGGTATTAGAATCAATTCAAAACTTTGCTGAAGTGTGATGGTCTATCGGTCTCGTTTCGATACCATACTCAATAACTTGAACTTGTTGGAAAATCTGTGCATAGGGATTTCAATTTCCATTGCATTTAAATCCTCTTAAATCCAAAACTTGTGCTCCGAGATTATGAGCGACAGCGTATATATCGTAAACATGTATTATAGATTGTCTATCCAGAAGAATATGAAACGTTTCTCGCGAGAATCCCGTACCTTCGAAACATAAATCGTTGTTTGATTTCTTGATTACATTTTTCTTCATTTGTTTATTGAAAAGGAAGCGCATTATTTGTTCACTGTATTCGAAAGAAGTAAACAACAACCGTGGGAGAGTTGTATATATATATGTATATATGCATGTAAAAAGAAGCAAAGAGATCTTAAAGTTGTTTTGTGGCTTGATTGACTTTCTTAATAGCAACGTTTTTGAAAACTAGTTTTCAAATCTTGGTATCTCTTAACAATTTAGACGATTTATAGACAATCTTGTTAGTTAGAATATGGTGATGAAACTTTCTTTTTATACTTTCTGCACAAAAAAGAAAGATTAATCAATTTCAAATAGACTTTCATCTTAAGCCGTTAATGTCCACGAATTGGTTATAGCTTTTTTTTCGCTTAAATTTTACCTTTTGGCATAATCTCGTTTATAAATCCCACGCAAGCATACATTTCTAGCATTGATTCTCGTTTCAAGTTGTTAGCATCTCTTTGCAATTGTTGTGCGCATTTTCAAAATAGATTAAGTTCGCCACTTCGCTTGTAACATTACAATATAATTCATTCATTCATTCATTCAGTTCACGGCCTCGCTTGGCCAGGGTCAAGATAAAAAAACTAAAACTCGATATTTTTTATTTATTTATTTATTTATTTATTATTATTATTTTTTGCTACATATGACCTGGGTGTGGTTTTTACACGTTTAAGGCCAACGTCTCGAAGAAGGACTAATATTTGTGTATGCTTGACTTGATAGGCGAAAAATTTCGAACGACAGGAAAAACCACTACAGGTAGCTCTTACATTTTTTGTGCTCGGCACTAAAGTATGCAATTGTGGTATAGGTAAACGGCTCCACGGCATTTGCAAAAGTGGATTAATTTTGAAGAATTTGGTTATTTGAATAGATTTTCTCCCCTTTCAAGTGTAGTCGATGTCCAAAGCTTTGTGTAAATATGACCTGAAAATTTCTCCTTTACGGTCTCCATTGCGATCACAATTAACGGAAAATCGACCGATTTATATATAAAGTGTGGTCTCTTTATTTATTTATTTTTGTTTTTATTATTTTATCTTAAAGTGGCGGCGAAGGTATTTAAGATTCGTCCCAAAGCGAGATTAAGAGTTTCTTAGTCGCTTTTTTAATGCTATGCAGAATTAAGACAAGTGTTTATTTGATGAACTGGATAGATCGGTGAACGAGAAATTGTGTTGGTGGTCCGCGTTTTCGAATTGTTTATCTTAGTAAAAAAGACTTTATTTAGAGATTTTGCTCTTTTATTAGCTTCCTCTGTTCGGCAAGCAAAAGTGGGTGATTGCTTTAAATATTTTAACTTATGGATGAAATGCTAAGTAAACCGCGGTGAACGGAGAGAAAGAAAAAACACTTGCAAGATATTTGGAATGCTATCATAATTTAAGTGACCGTAATTTATTTAATTAAACATAGCGCTGCATCAAATATATTTTTAATAAGATTAATGCGATAACGCGAACTTAATGAACTTTGTTTATTTCATTTATTGTAGCTAGCGTCGAGGATTCACTCCGCATTTTTGTATATTTTTTATTTAGCAAAATTATTATTTTTATGTAACTTTAACTGTTCGCAACACTTTGATAATCAAATTATTATTTAAACGTTGCAGTCTTTCCAAAAAGTAAAAAAACTCGAACTTTTTAGTTAAAAAATCAAATTAAAGTCAAATAGAGCTAAAGAAAAAACTATCAAGAAATTTATTTATTTATTTTTTTTTTTGTTATTAAACCAGTTAAGCAAAATATATGATATTTAATAGCAAGTCGGTGGTCATAACAAACTCAATCCAGATTAATGGCCCGCTAGTGTTTTACAAAGAAACAAAAACACTTAAGCAACTGCCACCTGTTTCAAAGTCGTATAAAACTAATGACAGGGACGTAGAAAACGATCAACACGAAATGATTGAAAAGTAAAACGTTTCGTCATTTATTCTTTCCAATTTCTAATGCTCTTTACTAATGCGCTGGATACTATTTCGATTGTTTTTTACCGAATAAATTCACTGCTCAATCCCGTATTTGCGAGATCCATTAGAAGAAAACATGGCGAGCGGTATTTAAAGCTATGCAATAGTTGCAAGCAATTGCTTTTGAATTTTGTAACAAACTTGAAATTAATTCAGCATAAGTTGCTCGACTCGATTGTGAACAGAAGTTAAGGATTTTTTCTTTTTTATGTAACGTAGGTTTACTTTTCATTTTGTAACGAAAGCACTACCTACTCCTCACTTCAAATTTTAGATCGTGGAAAGAAGGAGTTCTGCAATAATCTCATTATCAGAGCTCGAAAATTTTCTCTTGATATCCACCCATCAATACGCAGTCCCTTTTCGTTCAAGATTGAGTTTCCTTTCCTCTTAAGTCAGCCACGTTTGCGTCTCTTCTTCAACTCTTTATGAATTCATATAAATCAACTTTACATATATATATTCTTCTTTCTTAAAAAAAAATACCAAAATTCAACCCGTAATCTAAAAAAAAAAAATTTTGATTCAATTCTCAAACACTATTTGTCATTATGACGATAATCAATTTAGCCAGGAAAATAAATGCTAAGACTAGAGCCTTAAAGCACTAGCATATCGGCTTTATTGAAAGCACTACCTGAGTTATTAGTGGGGATCGTCTACCTACTCGGTCTCTCAGGCGGATTCAATTTTCAAATAAAACTTTCACTTTTTACTTTTCTTTTCAAGCCACACATCGATGCTATCATGCTTGATCACTAAGGCAGCTTCCTCGATCAAAATTACTGTCAGAACGTCTGCCTACACTCTTTTATCGATTTATTTTATTCGATTAGTTCCAACTTGTGTTTGCAGTCAATTTCCAAAGAAGCTTAGGCGACAACGGTCCAATTAAATGTGTAGCTGCAGAGGATTATTTATTTAGCAAGTAATACTCCGCTTTGTATCCAACTACCCGTGTAGCGTTTGGAATCATTTCTCTAATATTGTTAGTTGTACTCTAAGATATATGCGAACTCCCAAGATCCCAAGACCAATATAGTTTTCCGAATTAAGCGGTTTGGCTACAAGAATTTATTACCATTTCCCTTCTACGAATGCGTTTTATATGTTTGCACATGAAGGAACACTCAATAAGTTTGTGGGATGACATTTAGCTGTTGAGTTTAGCATTGTGTTTCCAACTATAACGTGTATAGTCACGATGGTCGGAAAGGCATGACATCTTGACATAATTTATTTGAGAATTGATGCATTTTAAGAATCGTATGGGTTTCTCCCATGATTTTTGGATTGAGTAACGTGCGGGTAGCTTACCATCCATCTAGGATATGTCTATCGAAACTGATGTTAGATTGATTCTTAGATGATTATTACTCTACTTGACAAGTGTCATTTAAATCAACAGCATTTTCATTTACATCCGCGTAGCTTACTCGGTCAGTATCAAATTTTTCGTTGATGGGCGTGATGATCTAACTATTAGTCAACGCACTAAACTATTCGACTTAACTGATTGAATTATTGCTATCCTTCGAATAGCTGCCATATCCGTTCTCTCTCCATAAATCGCATTACAAGAGGTGCTTGCGATGAGCGCAATATCACCCGCACAACATTCGTTAGCGGGACAAATGGAGTATTGTTTGATGTGAAAAAGTGATATCCATTTTCTTTATACGAATGTATAGTACATGAAAATGTTCTTTCCCGCTATACGACGCTTCTGCTTTCGCTAAGTTACTTTTAATATTTGCATTAATTGTTCGGGTATAAAATTTTATTTTTATGTTTCTTATGTTTTGTCATTGTTGCTGTTATTAAAAATGCAATTAATTAGCTAAACATATTTTTAATGCAACATTTCTACGCGTTATCTTAACGATTTGATTTAATGAGAAAATGTAAAATCATAAGAAAAAACAAAAAAAAAAGGAAAGGACGTACGTCCTTTTTAATACATTTTTCATATAAACGAAGCGGAACCAG
This sequence comes from Glossina morsitans morsitans, assembly GCA_001077435.1. NCBI lineage: Eukaryota > Metazoa > Arthropoda > Insecta > Diptera > Glossinidae > Glossina > Glossina morsitans. The sequence goes on along the minus strand of CCAG010000061.1, from coordinate 30,587 downwards.
TTTTTCAATTCTTTCTCTAAACATTTCATGACAATTATGAAAAATAGTGAAACAGTTTACAATTAATGAAGTGTTAAATTTGATAATAAATTATGTAAAGTTTGCAAAATGTGCTAAAAAAAATAAAAAAATAAAAAATAAGCGAACAATAAATTGAATTAAATTTGATTGGAATTTCAATTGATTTATTTATTTTCGTTCTCCTTTGTCAAGATTATTTATTAATAAGAACCGTTTAAGCTTAAGACTTTTTAAGCCATTCTTAAAAAACTTCAAGCATAAATATAAATAATGGATTTCAGTATAAAGCTCATAATTTTTCTTAATTTACTTTTACAAAAAATGATATAAAAAACATTCACTTTTACCCAAGAATTCTATTGTTTGAGGTTAAATACACTGCATTTTTAACTCTCTGTGTGTTGGTTTAAAAACTTATTTATTATCTAAACGTGTGTTGTTGTTAAGAAAAAAAAAAAAAAAAAGAATTGTTTCCACTCTACTTTAACAAATTATATTTTAAACATAAACAGCATCTAACACTTGTTGTTGACTGTTTGTATCTCCGCTTTGCACCGCCTGCCTCTGCCTCTGCCTCTACCTCTGCCTCTGCCTCTGCCTGCCTGCTTTACCTTGCCAGTCAGCTAGTCATTCAGTCAACCGGCCCGCAACAATAGCCGTTAAGTTGGTGTCGGTCATTTGTTTTTTTTTTTTTGTTTTTTTTTCTTTTTTGTCTTATTTTCTTTTTCTTCCATTTTCTGTGTTGACCACAGCTGCGTTATTTTTACTGCTGCATTCATTCTTATATTATATGACCACCAACCACTATCACTACCACTGTACAACAGCAGCAGCAGCAGCAGCAGCAGCAACAGCAGCACCAGCACCAGCAACACCAGCAGCAACAACAAAAACAGCAACACAGGTATGAAAGCTGTTGTTATTTCTTTTGTTTTTATTGTTGTTTTTGGGCGTTGCGCATATTGTATTTAATTTTGACGTTATATTTAATTAAATACAGTTGTTGTGTCGTTGCTGTTTTTAACATGTTTTATTGTTGTATAACAAATATTTTTCTTTTCTTTGAGGTGCAAGAGTCCGCGGCATATTAATGTTATCACTATGTTAGTAACCGCTCGATATCGAATTGAAATCAATGTCGATCGTTTCGATTTGATTTTGCTAAAGCACATTATCGATTAACAAGCAGCCAAGCAGCTTGCACGCCATAAAACAAAAGTTTTCCTTACTTTGAGTTCAATTAATAATCAAAAATAGTTACTCGATATCGAGTGTAAGAGTAAGAACAATAAACTGCATCGCTGGTTGTATTCAGCTTTGCAAGATTTCCTACTTGATTTTATTTATTAATCAAATTATCTAAAAAGTATTAAGCCTCAATTAATGGGATTATATCGATTTTTGCACACTGCTCTGAATGCTCAATACTTTCTAGAATCGTTACGATTACCTATGCGCCAGCTTATCAGTTATTCTGTTGGGGAAGGAGCATTTCTTTGATGAGGTGATGAGGCTTTGTTCGTCAATTTCTCTCATATTTCCAACAGCTGAGGATCTTTACGTCTACTTAATGTCGCATTTTCGTAATGAATGACGAGAATCGGATATCTTTGATATGCTACTTGATCAAGAACATACGGTAGGCGTTGAAGTTGACCCAAGAGTTGGTACTACAAGGAGGGAGATGGGATGAGATCTCGACGAATGTGTTCACTTATATCCTTCGATTTTGCATTAGTGAATACAAAAGATTCGTCTTAAACTGTATGATATCTTTTTATATTAGTTTCAATTAAATTTTATCATATAGTTGTTGTTGCTTTTCATTCATAGTAGAGTCATTGTTGCTTCGCGTTGTTATAGTGGTGCGAAAAATAGAAAGGATAATTAAAGGTTTTCACATTTGGTTTCTTCGGAGCCAGTAGCATAGAAGAATGTTGTCTTTTACAATTTTCGCCAAACGAAATTCATGCGCAATTCTTAGATGAGTCCGAAGCAAGACACTGACAACCGATTCAACTTTGCATTGCTGTTTAACGAAATTTACGTTAATAGCTAATGAATGTTTTTTTTTTTTTTTTTATCTTTCTGTTTTAAGATAATTAAATCTTTTTAAAATATAGATAATAAAAATGTCTTAAGATTCTCTTGTAATAGTGATGCTAAACAAAATATTTATTATGAAAATCAACATAAATTAATAAATATTTTGTTTGCTTGCTTGCGATGATAACATTAGTGCGTCAAGCCGGGGTCAATAATAGTAATAAGTTGGCGAACATGAGAGCACTTTTCAGGATCGAAGTACCACTTAAGCGACTGTGATTGCAATGGTGAACAAAGTAGTGAAGAAAGTTAAAAATATGAATTATGGATCTGAAGAGGGCCAACCAATTTAATTACTGTTGTTGTTTTTCTTTTGAGGGGTTGAGAGTGCATAACCATTCTGACATATCCACTTAATCCTTCTTTCCTTAAACGAACTGTTGTTTACACGAAAAAAATTCTCTTTTAACACGAGTCGGTTTAACTCGACTTTCAATATTCTATGAACGTTTTCATTCTCACTCCTCGCTCTATATATTTTCCATGATTCAGTTACACTACGTCGATTGTACGCCTACATGGGTGGGATTCCCTGAACTAGTATAGAGTAAAGACGTAATGTATCGTTTCCGGAATTTAGTTTGGTTTTGCTAGCAGTGATATATTATTTTTACTTTCTTTGTATTGGTGAATTTTAATTATTATTATTATTATTTTATTTTTTCAAAGTATAATTAATTTTTTATAATATATATTCAATGAACCACAACGAGTAAGAACGACATAAAGTTGATTTTTTTGGTCTGGAACCAGTTTACTATTTTTCCATTTAGCCATTATCTTTTTTTACACGAATTTTTCGGGAACGTTTCCATCGTATAAAATTAGAATTAGGTGTACAGTACAAAAGTACAACAAATTAGTAATTTTAAGCTGTTTTACACCTAAGCCATGCCAAACCTATCTGTAGATCGCTTAGGTTCAAAATCTTGCAAATATTGAAGAAATCGACTCGGAATTATTCTTAAATGCTTAATTGCTTCGATCAGATCGACCAAGAAGGTGAGAAAGTTTTGAAATTTATGAAAATAATTTCATTAATAATATATTGTTACTAATTTCCACTAATGTCGATACGGACCGTATCACTAGATCGTGAATATTATTTTCAAGAGAAATACACTTCAGAATTCTTTTAACTCCAAGTTTCTTTGTTTACAATCAATTTCTTTGAGGGTAGGATTATTTACATTTTACTTTGGCAATACTCTCGACTTCTCCACGACAAATGTTCTCGTCTAAGTCTCTAAGTCTACTTATATACATTTTTACAAGCATGTTACTATTACCTAACTTCATAGCTTCATTTTTAATTCGTTAACCTGCTTTCCTGCTAATCGTTTTCTTCGGTCGGCAGTTGCATGACGCGCCGTGAATATGCACTAGGGAACGTATTACTTGGGAAAAATCAATTAGTTAGCATTAACTGGATTTGGGATTTTCGTAACAATATTATACTACTTAGTGATGGATGGGTACGATATCACCGTAGGTAAGATCTGGAGTGAAAATAACTTTTGGAGGTTCTTCATATTTCGAAATTCCTACCAATTTCCATTTATCAGGTTACATATCGGAAAATTTTCTTGAGACCGAAGCACAATAGCACCGAAGATTGCGACTTTTCTCAAATTATAGCAGATGGCTAACGATAAATTATATATGATCTGATTAGCATTGTATTTGTTGTGTTGCGCAAGCTAGTTTCGAGTATTTCGATTTAATTGCCGTACGTACAAGCCCAGGTACACTCTGCTCTCCATATCAATTTCGTGAAATATCCGGCGAAATTTTCTTAGACGGCATAACATGATATTCTTAGGAAACTGCCTTGCTCTTAGTGTTTTCTAGTCTTTCCCAAGTGCTTACACATCGCTGGTGCAGATCCCTAGTTCGTAGCGATGCCGTAACTAGTAGTTGCATGAGAGTTTTGTATGAATTGTTTTTGTAAAATATGATTCCCTTTTTCATCTTTTTACTTTGACTTTTACGTGGCAAACTTCCTTATGATCTTTTCTGCCAAACTGTTCAGATGAAGATTTTCAATAGCATGAGTGGAAAACGCAATGAAAAGTAAACACAAGAAAGTGATTTTCGTTGATAAAAAGTTTTATTTTATTTGTTGAACGAAATATGTTGTCACACTTTTCAGGCTCGCCAGCGTACAGGGCTCGTTTTAATTATATATATGTTTCGATGTAGAATAATAGGGTTACAATAAGATCTTAAACTCTTCTTTTGCTCGTGACTAGAAGTGAAGAGCATTTCTTACAAAAAAAAAAAAAAAAAAAAGAAAACAAAAGAGAAAAAACAATAACAAGAAAGCATGAAAATTAATTCAAGTGCTTAATATGTACTTCCCTCCTTCTATTTCAAACCATTGTAACCAAAACATGGTGACTTTAATTTGTATAAATCTTGGGATTTTATTTAAAAAAAAACAAAAACTTTTTCGAAAAATCTTAACGTGTAAAGATTTAAAACAATGAGACTAATTTAGACTTAAGAGATTTGCATAAATTTAACTGCAAGAGAACTTGTTGCTGTTGTTGTTGTTGTTGTTGTTGTTGTCTGATGAAACTAAACTACTGTTAGAGATAAATGACAACCACTACGAATTAATAATATATTCAAACGCACACACATGCTTGCTTTTAATGATATTACAATTTATATGTAATCAGTGTTTATTAGCGTATAATTTAAGATAAACACATAATCCCCACACCGACATACATACCATAACAGTTTTGGTTTAGCATTAAATGATTATTTGTTTGTTTGTTCGTCTGTTTGTTTGTGTGTTAGTTAGTTAGTTAGTTAGTTAGTTAGTTGGTTGGTTCGTTGGTTGGTTGGCTGGTTGGTTGGTTGGTTGGCTGGTTTAGATGGTTGTTCGTTGCTTACTTAGTTCGAGATGCGTGCATTATTTACACAAAAAATTGTATATATATATATATATATATATATAGTCTCACTTCTTAACCATGTCTCTTTTACTTTTCTGTTGGGTAGTCTAGAAAATATTGAGCTAAATATTAAAGATAGCTTCAATTCAATTTAAACGTCACGACATCAATGAAGTGTGAAGTGAATGAGGGAAATGCACAGGAACGTATTTAATCTCCCGAAGCCTTTGCATTTTTTTGAGATAACTTAATATTTATTTTCTACTCCTTTATTCTCCTTTTCCTCTCTCATGATGTGTTGAGTAAATAAACGTTTAGTTAATTTCAACAAAACAAGATAAGGTTGGAATAATTTTTACAGTAGAGTTTTTTTTCCTCTTTTACTTTTTTTGTGTGTAAGGCTGTTTGCTTTCATTCTTTCTATGCATTTCCTATGCATCTTTTGGCTGAAGTTGCAGATGTTGTCAAGATTACCAAGAATCATTTACATAAATGATGTTGTCTGCGTAGCGCTTAGACCGTAATCTATTAAGAAGAGTTAGAGAGAAATATGAAAAGAGCGGTAGCTCGTAAGATTTATGTTATTTAAAGGTTAAGTAATAATTTCACGTTTCTTTTGTCTACGTTATGAAAGGCAAAAAGAACTAACAAATAAACTCATAATAAATATAATTCTTCATTGGTATTGGTGTTTTGGCTATTATTGTAAGAGCTTTGACTGTTTACTGCTTGCTTCTGTCTATTGCTGGCGAAGCTTGTCAAAAGGTCTCTTAACTGGTTCGAGCTGGAGCTTTTTTGAATATTTCGAAACCACACGTGCCTCGATTGTTGTTAATATTTTTGCTGTTGTTGTAGATGCTTTTTATTATTATTCTTTAGCATATTTATCAGTTATATTCAGGTTCTTTTATTCCACTTCTTTTGCAGCTCTCGAGCCATCATCATCGTCATCATCGTCATCATCGTCATCATCTGCTTTAATATTAACAACTAATACAAAGAAAATAAACAAACAAACGGCAAATAAACCAGAGTAGAGAACGTATAAAATTTACATGCGTTCTCTGAAGACATTTGCTTTACATTTGTGCTTAGCTATGATTCTCGTGCTGCGTTTCATTGCTATTGTTATTATTATTGTTGTTGTTGTTGTTGTTGTTGTTGTTGTTGCTTCTGCTGCTGCTGGTGCTGGTGCTGGTGCTGCTGTTACTGTTGTCATTTTGGCATTTAAAGTGGCGCTTCATTATGCGGAATGATCGAGTGTTATTCGCCAAGTTTAACAAAATACATGCAAGCCATGGCATTCGTTCGAGTAGATAGTAACGCATCTCTTGCTTCTAGACTTGTATTGCTTCCTTGTTTCGTAACGCATTTTATTCAAATTAACTAAAGAATTTTAAACATCACATATATACATATATACACGCACACATATAAAGTCATTTTTTATACATACACATATATTGTGTTTTCTGCTATTATCATTATTGTTGTTGTTGCTGATGATTTCATAACATTTTCCTTTAAAAGCGTATTATTTGTTTTCTCAAATGCGTGCCAGTTTTTCTTTTCTAACATTTAAGTTTTATGGGAGACGTGGTTGGTGCTGTTGCTGTTGCTGTTGCTGTTGCTTCTGCTGCTGTTTGACTCTAATGGCATGTGTTGCGGATGTTGTTAACGTTGGTTGATGGTGGCATTTATACTAATGCCACTTGTTGCTCTTTTCTTCTTGTTGTTGCTATTCTTGCATTGTTTTCCATTGCGTTGTGTTCTATTTAGCCTTCAATTAACATTTATTATTGTTGCTATTGTTGTTCCTTGTTTGTTTGGTTGGCCACATTCAAATTTTGTTCAACAATTTCATTTATACTACACAATACTACAATATACTACAAATACTAGAAATACTACTCGAACCGATCAGCAATTGAAATCTCTTTATACTTTTATTTATTTTTTTTTTTTTTAATTTAATTTTTCAATGCGATAATACTTAGGAAATGAAAATAGAGGAAGAAATTCTCTCTAGTAAATCAAACCATTGTGGAGGCAATGAATCGAAAGATCAGTTAAAAGGCAACAATCGATTCAAGTGCGGGTAACATTAGAAGGTAGACAACAAATATAATTATTTGTTCAAATTTTATGAAATAAATTTGTATTATCATCCATGCCACAGTCATGGACATGGACATTCAGTTCCAATATTACTAATAGAAGTAATTGAATGGCAATTGGAAAAAGTACTATTCGTTTACTTGCCAATATTGCAACAAATTGTACATCTTTTTCATTTTTATCACTGCAAAATCGTTATTTCACCTTTGGTGACGCTACTTGCAGGAAGAAAATAGAAGAAAGCCAAACAAGACGTAGTCCATCACTTGCTCTCACTCAAATGTTATGTTAAAAGTTATCCACACACATCTTCTGTCAGTCGTTTTGCCGTCAAAACCAATGAGTATCGAATAGTTTTGCAGTTTTCCACAAGATCAGACAAGAGCCAGGTTTGAAGCCACGGGTACCAGCTTAGAACAGTTGGTAATAAGTTAAACAGGACATTACTTGCTTAATCGTAGTTAATTTTATTTTATTAATAAACCGGAACAATCTGTTAGTTACACACCCGTCAAAGCATATTTCTACCTAATGGTCAATAATTTAAGAAGAACTAAAAAATCAAAGCCAAAAGAAAAACGCTAATGTACGTACACTCTGGTTAGTTAATGCTTTACCGATGATAAGAAATCAGGTTAAGCCAGATCTAGAGAAAAGAAAGGTTATGTTTAAGATAATTAATTGAAAATCGAAGAAATAGATAGCTTAGAGAGTTAATAAAAAGAAGAAGAATGATAAAGAATTTTTTCTTTCATTGTTTACTCGTTCCGACTCTGCTTCTCTTCTACGAATTTAATTAATTTGGAAAAAATTTGCGATATAAGAGAAAGGATGCAAACGCACCTAATACGCGATCAGTCAGTTATTCAATTGCATTCATTATAATGTCCAAACCTGACCTGTATAGTATTTGCAGTTTAAATTAATGAAAATATCGGAGGTTGAAACCACAGCAAAGGCTGTTAGCATCCACGATGTCTGATCAACGTGTTCATTTAATATCACGTACTGGACTTTCGGGTTTATTGAAAAGTGATTGGTTTTTTTCCATTTATATACGACCCACCCACCCCGTGACCGTGGTCCACTATAGTTTATTATTAAGAAATCAGTACAATAAATAAGACTAGAATTTAAGATAATTTTGTTGCAAATCTGTAGATCTTCTAATTAAGTATATATCATATTTTCGGACAAATTAATTTCAACTTATGCAATAAATCCGTCAAATCATTAACTATTTTCTTTTCTTATCAAAATTTTTATAATATAAAAAAAATAAGCCGCTGATTTTAGCCAAGCGCTCAAAATAAAATAAAATTAATTTTATTTTATATAATAAAATATTTTCGTTTCATTATCAGTGATAAGTATGCATAACATAAATGTATGTATATATATATATATATATATATATATATATATATATATGCATCCATGCATATGAACATAATTTATAATCCCTTTACGAAAAAAGCCTACCCACTCCCCACATGCTAATGCGTCATTATGCAATGCATTGGTAATATTTTATATGCTAGCGCCGAGTGTACGCTATAAGGAAATAAAAATAATAGTTTTTTCTTATGTTAATGGCAGCAAACAACAGCAACCAACGGTAGGTAGATACGCTTAAAAAACGCACAGCCACAAAAACATGTAACATGTATATATATATTTATATATATATGCCTAAGCACGCACTCTCTGGGCGACAATCTTATTTAAGTCAGATGAATAAAGGAGCAACAGATAAACGCTACTTGATTGCGTGTCTTTTGAAGAGTGGACAGCAAAGCAAAGCAACATCAACAACAGTAGAGAAGCAGTAAACTTAAAAGCACATCACCCCACAATAAACAAATGTTCAATGGATGTCCAGGACGGACAGACGAACGGACAGACAAACCAATAAAAGCTATCTGCCGCTTAAGACGCGTAAAAAATCTTGTTTAAACGTAATGATTAATGAGGCGCATGCGTACAATTACGCAAAAATGCATATAATGCAACAACAACAAAACAAAAAACGGCAACGACAACAATAACAAGACAACAGACACCAAGTCAACATTAAGGTTCCTATAATATAATGCAAAGGGGGGGGGGGAAATAAGAGATGAACACAGAAACACATAAGCACACAAACATAACAATGATTTATGAATATCAAGTTACCAAAAAAATTTTAAAAAATATAAAAATAAAAAGAATATTAAAAAAAAAAAAAAATAATAATATGATGACGAAAAGCAGAAACTTTATATGAACAGAATGAAGATGCCAAGGTGCTTACAAAGAGGTGGTCCAAAGTCTTTATTTTTATTTTTATTTTCATTTTTTTTTTTTTTTTTCAATATTTGTTTAAAGAAAAGAAGGTTTTGCTGATTTTCATTTGATTTCATCTTTGTATCGCAGTAGTATTAGTAGTTGATTCGCATGCATCTTGTTCGTGTTCGCTGCTTTTGTTGCTTTTTATTTATGTTTACGTTTTAACAATAGTTGTAAACAAACGTTACGTTTTAATGCAAATGTTATTTACTATGTTTTTTTTTTTTTTTTTTTTATGTTATTTTTTCGATTTAGTTTGGTAACGTTTCTTTTTTCTCCTGGTGACCCACTCCTTGCAAAGATTTTCAATATAGCTGTATGGGTATATAGACAAACACACACACACACACACATACATACACATACATATATCATAGATAGATTTGAGTAAGAGAGTAGGTCCGCGAGAGTGTGTGCGCGCGCGCGTGTGTTTGTAAATTATTTAAGTGTTTTTGACTTCTAGTTAAACTGCTATAACTGTTATCACATTCATATTGTAAATCAGCGTAACACCAGTTCTTTCACACATTTAAACATAAGCGTACTTAGGCAAAAATACACGCATATATATATATATATGTACACGTACACATGCATTCTTAAACATAACTTCAGCATTCAAAAATGTGTTTTCTTTTGTTTTTTGTTTTTTGTTTTTTTTTCTATTTCTCTCTTCGTTCAAATGAAATACATTGAAAATGCACACGCAGACAATTAAACAAACAATAAAAAGCAAAAGAAAATGTTTAAATAGCAAAACAAACTGCCAGCATGCACGCATGTTTTCCTCTAATGGCCAAAAAGTTATTGGTTATTTGACGGTGTATGTGAATGTGTGTCTTTGTCTCTTTATATGTATTTATAAAAGAAAACTCCAGCAGCAGCTGCTGCTGTTGTTGGTTAGTGGTGATGCAGTTATAGTCGATTCATAGCTTGCTTGCTATTCATGTCACTAAGACACTAAGGCTGCTTACCCGGTCATAGTGCTGCTGCTCGCTGTCCGACTGCCTACCACTTTGATTATTGTTGTTATTGTTATTTGTTGTGGTATATCATAGCGATAAAACTCCGAAGCTAATCATTTTGGCCATAATTTTACATTCCTTACGCAATCGTTTGTGTTTTTTCGAAACATATATATGGGACATGCAGCCATCTGTGTACTCGTATCTATATGGCATATATATTATACTATTCGCAATATGTATCTATATATATAAATATGTATATACATATATATATATGCATATGGATGCATTTGTTTATAGATGCATTTAAATATCACATTTGATTATCTCTCTGCGTAACATTAAGACTTAAAATTTCAATTGCGTTTGCATGTCAGCGTTTTCGTGCCCTTTAGCAAAACCACAATTAACTATTTATCTTTATGATAGCTTATGATAGTTTCACATATGCAGGTATAAAGTAAATAAATAGATGGGAAATAGGTAGAGTTTTCAAGCAACTAGCAAGATACACGAAAAAAAGTAAACGAACACAGATCACTTATACATAGTTGAAATTGCTCTTCATTATCCTCTAATTTTAGCAATTTCCCGTTAGGTGTGCTTTATTTGTTTATTGTTTGCATTCGCTTTGCAATTGAAACGCATTCGCTACAGAACGGAACGACTATTTCGAATGCACCTTTTCTTTCAAAAAAGCCAAATTACCGTAAGTCTTTTCACTTGTCCGTCTTGACCGAGTCTGAAATCCTCGATCATAGTTCGATGGGAGTCAATCTTGCAAGCACGTAGATAGCGATCGCCGTGAAAAACTCATGAATAACTTCGAATAACTTGGAATGTTCGAATACATGTTCAGCCTACGAGAATAGAATGATAGTCGATAGACGTAGATACGGCCGCGATATTGATTTTAGCCAAATTTCTATTATTTTTTTTGCTTATCAACGTAACGACAGTAAATAGGCTTCGATGTAAAAATATTGGAAATCGTTTAACTGCTGTCTGACTAAATTATAAATTTGGACAGCATTTCAACGAAATTTCATGACACAAACATCGGAGCAAGCAATCAAAACTACACAAGCACAATCATGTCAAAAAAGCAAAAACAATTCTCATGTTAATTTATCGGTTATTCATTTTAATAAATCGATCACCGTACCAGAGTATACGTAGGAGATTTGTTGTCATTTTTCGGATGATGTTTTAGATAGGTCCCGGTGTAAACAACATTGAAGTTATGGGATATAAAATTTTACGTCGATAACATTGCAGGCAACACGTTGTGCTAGTCATAATCAAAACGTGTTCTATTAGAAGAGCAAAGCATGCTTAAATTTCCATGCTCGGGATTGCATTTTTGCTGTAAGCGATGAAGAAAAGGAAACGTGTACGTAAAAAAAATGTTAGGCAACACTTCCACCTTAGCTCATTTAATATGACCAAGAATTTGATCATTCATCATAAAACTTTTTTCTAGTCATTTTCAATCGGCAAATCTTTACTTGGACATAATAAACACAAGCCATTCCCAGTTTGGTAATGCATAGAAATGCTCTTAGCTAGCAAGGAATGCAAAGGTAATTGCATCAAAACTGTACTCAAATTATTAACGCAATCAAGGTCATCAAAAGTTAACATCAAAAAATAGGCGTGATGTCTAGAATGTATTTGTGCCCATCACCAGGAATAACCTGCAGAGATATCAAAATCATATAATAATTTCGACAAAAATGCCAACAAAAGCATGTTAAAAATTTCTAGACAGAAATAATTCCGATTCGGTCTAACATAAGGAGCATAAAATTTCCTCACGTATCTGATGTAGCAAGTTTGATATTAAACATACAACCACAATTTGTATTTTAGTATTAGCGAGGGGCGATAGATGAGATGAAATTCCCTTTTGAATATTTAGTTAGATTCACGAGATGCTAGGGCATGACAGATGACTAAAATTGGCGTGAAAAATATGCTCCGTTTTTTTCTTATCTTAATTCCGAATAGTATTTTATACTTCAAAATTTTCAAAGTAATCCTAGTCCGTCGTCAGAAGCTAAAAAGTAATTCGCTTGGGGGAATCGAGGTGCATCGATAGATAGACAGATTAACTAAGGCGAATGGAAAGCCTTAACCCGTATATGCTTTGCCTTGCCCTTTTTAGTAGCGTTGAATGACAGTGGATTCCTACGCTAAAGCAAATTAAGAAAAAATATATAATTTTTTTGCCAAAGTATTAATAGAAAAACCCACAACAACACGTTATGTCAATTATATGATACACGATTACGTTAATTAACGTAAATTTCAAGAGATCTAACGAACGAATAGAAAAAATTTAAAGGAAAGAAAAAAAATTAAAACGTTTTAGTCGGGCAAAGCTGACCATTAATCACCCTCCACTATAGTGTGATAAGTAAAGCGAAAATGAGGAATTGAATAAAAACAAACGGTTATATAAAATGATGAAAAAAAAAATGTATGAAAATGAGCTGACGTCATCCAAATTTGCTGTAATTCATTTCTTCTTATTCTTTTTTATCAACTAACTTACGGTTTCTTATCCACTTACTTTTGCTTTCACAGACTTATTTATATCTTGTAAAGATGTGCATACGATAGGGGCTTGGAAGAAATAATTCTATCCCGCCTAACATTTTCAAATGCATTTTGCAAAATGCTAATTTTTACCGATTTACCGCGGGAAATACTAAACAACAATTCGTATGACGAATTTTTTAAAAATGTTCCCCTATATGAAAAATAATCGTGAAACTGTTCCGATCTAATTTATGTTCAAAAGGGTATGCTCTTAGGCCAAAACGTATCAGCACGTCAAAATCCATCGATATATATATATATATATATATATATATATGTATGTATGTATGTATCGCGAAAACTGTAATTTGAAAGATAGACTGACAGGAACGTCATACTCATATCGATTCAAGAAATGATTCTGAGTAGATTGATTGAATAAAAAGTCCATTCATTCATCCAACCTTCTGAATATTAAACACATCTGCACAAACTTAATACGACTTCACCGCAAGTGTGTGGCAATATATGAAAGAAAAATATAATAATAATAGCTTTGAAAATTATACGCATCTTCGTGGATAAGTTTAATGGCCCGCCGATTAAGATGAAACGTATAAGTAAATATTTTTAGTTGTTTTCATGTCAATATCTGTCAAGGTTTGAATAAAAATAGATTTCAACTTTTTGTTTCTTAGGGAAGTGGTGATATGCCATCTTTTTCTCTTGGGTGGTTTACATTACCTTTAAAATCAAGGTTGGAAAAGGCAAAGGCGAAAGTCCACTGACGCACGGGTGGGGCTAAATCGATAATTTTGGTGGACAGTTCATTCAGTCCATCTGCCATCTTATTGCTTAAGAAGCAATTAATAGATGTGGGTTTCAAGTCAAGTCAAGTTTCGTAACTTTATCGTTTGTCAGAGCAGACGGATGGACAGCTGAATGAATTACATCGAAATCGCCTGGTCAACTTATCATATCGCTGTAATTAATTCTATATACCGTACTATGTAATATGCTTCACGTCTTTTACTAGCCGTTACGAACGGAATGAAAATTTAAACTAACTCTTATTCATCCTTCGGTGATAGGTATGAAAATCGCAAAAAAAAATTCATAAAAGCAAAAAGAAAAAACAAAACGCAGAAATACACATAAACAATACACCACATAAGCTAGCAATTGCCATCAATTAAACACTGATTGCGTATACACGTAGGCACATGCACTCACACATACACACACACACACACACACACACTATTCATGAACTGATGCTAATGCTTGAAAACTTCATGACCACCTCTAGGGGTCATGAAATTAAAATTTTCGCGCATTTTATGAGGCAATCAATAGTTTTGCTAGTAAAATGAAAAGCAAAGGTAAGTATGCATGTGCGTGTGTGTGTGTGTGTGTGTGTGTGTGTGTGTGTGTGTGTGCAAGTAAAACTAAAACTAAAAACTCACGTTTAAGTTTTGATTAAAGCGTGTGTGTATGCGTGTCTCTATGTATGTAAGCACAAATGATGCTGCACTTTGCCTTTAGGTATTGATGTGTTGTTGCGTTCTTTTTTTATTTTTTATTTTTTATTTTTAATTTTTTATTTTTCGTTTTTGTTTTTTGTTTTCCACCTGCCCGACAAACGAAGGTCTATTAGCAATGTATTTACTTCGTTTTTTTTTTTGTTTTTTTATTCATTATTATTATTATGCCTTTTTTGTTCGTTCGATTAATCTGAATCATTGTCTAACAATAATAATGATTTTTCAGTTTACAATCTGTTACTGCACTCAATTAGTTCAAGGTTAGAATTCCTCATCTTGGCTGTGTGTCGTCTTCGTCTTCTTGCTCGAAAGATATCAAACTTCAGTTTGATTAATTTTTTTTGCAATTTTTCGTATAAAATAAAAAATAGAAAAAAAAAAAAAAAAAAAACAAAAAAAAAAGCTTGAAAAAACTCAACTCAGCTAATTTACCACATAATTACTTCTATAGAGGGGGCTACACACACACACACACATGCAGCCACACATGCAGATATTTACGTTTTCTTGTGTATCTAATGTTGTAATTTAGTTACTGACGTGATGAATTAACTCACAAGGTTATGACAAATTTCGAAAGGGAGGCAATTAATTCAATAGTGTTTTTGTTTTTTCTTCTTAGCATTAAAAAAAGCATGGAAAAAAAAAAAACACAAAACATACTTAATGAAAAAAAAGAAAAAAAAAAAGATTTAACATTGAGGAAAGATTTTTATGTAGAACAAGAAATTCAAAAAAACAAAAAAACAAAATTGAAAAATGAAAAATATACGTTTATACGCCGCCATGGAGAGGGTGAGAAGAGAAGAGAACGGAGAAGGGTACGCTGCACTTTAATGATCGTTTTTAATGCCGTTTTAACATTCGCATTCATATATAAATATTTGCACAAATTACAAAAACATGTAAATCTAATAAGAAAATGAGAGCAAACTTTATATTAAATACTCAAACAACTGTACTTGACTATAAATTGTTTGTATTTTTCATTTATTCTTTTTTTGTGCTTTAAGTAAAAGTGAACATTTTGTTTGTATTCATTATTTAATCTGACATACGAAAAAAGCGTACGCATTTAGGTGAAGTTGTAAAGTTGGAAAGCAATGTGCAACCAACCTTCCGGGTATGCGTAGCGGAAAAAAAAATGGTAAAATGGTAAAGTATCTCATCCTTGGCTTAAGGTCACTTATTTCTCCTTCATTTGTCCACTTTTATTAAGCCTAATAAAGATTCATTTCGCGATTTTCATTTTCTACAAAAAAGAAAAGAAAAGAAAAAAAGTGTTTGAAGGTAAGAAGTGTAAGCAACATCTGCTAAATAAACGAAATAAGCTATGGAATAGAATAAACGCTAACACTTCATATTAGCACATTTAAGGCAAATATAACGTGTTTGGACAAAAACAACAAAAACAACAAAAACCCAAGCTACATATGTTGCAAATGTTCAATATCTTAAGGAAATAATTGCCAATTACCCGAATCTCAACTTCAAACGTGCGCATCTCTTTCTCTCGAATTAACTTTAATTTAATTAGTTGTTCAGAAGATTCTCTCTTTTCAATTTGCTCCTATTTGGACGCACCAAGGTTATGATTGCCTTCCTTATTTATGCAAGTAGACTTCCCTCAGTCTAAATGCTGTACGAATGTACTTCTACTTATCAGTATGTAGGCAAAAACGATGGCAACACTGTCTGTGCACAGTACGTTTATTTTATTTATGACAAATCAACTTGTGCACATTTTATTCATGGTTTTTCTTAACTATAATAACTCCTTTTTCATATCCACTAACCCAAGGTAGGAGTACATCGCTTTCGTTCAAAACGTTTGCAACACAAACTGGTAGTTTACGAGAGCTTATAAAGTGCCTCTATCCTGATATTGATCATGGAATTTAGGTTTGCTTGCGTGGTATGAAAAAAGGGAGTACGCGTTTGAGAACGTTAAAGAACGCTTATCACATCGGTAAGTGAATGTGATTAATGCGTTATGCTTTTCTTAATTCGCAGCCAAGTTGAAATTATCCTACAGCCGAAATTTAATAACGCTGCGGTTACAGATTGCGCCCATATACTGCTGTCGTTTACTTTAGCAAAAACCAATTAAAAAATTACTTTTTAAGCGCGTTCGTCGAGTCGAACTAGCCTGCCGAACCTGAAAAGTTCCCATTGAAACACGAAAGGTCTTTTTTATCCATGCATAGGTAAAGAAGGCCGTTAGAGGCCTTTCCGGGAAATTGCCTATTTAGACCTTGTTATTGTTACTCGCTTTTGAGTTTCGCATTGTAAAACGTACGAAACAACACATAGTAAGCGGTATACCATAGGGAAATTTTGTGGCATGGAAGTGAACCTAGCAAAACTAGCATGTCAACAGCCTTGACATCATCAAAAATCTAATTATCCACCACAAAATAGTAAAAATATTAACCAAAAGTATAATGAACGTTTTAGTTATATCAAATACATATGTATATGTATATGTTCGAGAGATTTTCTATACGCAAAATTTTACTTAAAGATGATGAGCCTGTGATGTTGCCGAAGTTAATGCGATTAAGTTTAAACAACAAGAATGGAAGACAAACATTAAAAAAACATGACATTCGGCGAAGACTGATACCCTACTTCACTTCACTTGTTGAAATCCTTCATTTATTTTCGTAATAAAATATCAAAAATTATATTTACATTGTTGTCACGTTAAAAGTTGTGCCGTCTACCTTGAATACAAATACATGAGAAAATTGTGTTTGACGTTGGTCGAGTCTTCCATAGGTACCATCTATATAGTAAAATGGAATAGACAAGTTTGAGTAATGGACGCGTGCACACGATGAGTAACGAGCAAAATACCCATTTTATGGGCCTTTGAAAACGAAAGTACTCTCTCTTGCTTTATACTGCAGTGTGGGCCTCTGATCGATTTGGGCCATTTTCAGTAATAAGCTGCGTGAAGCAACTTCCAGGAGAAAGTCTACAACAGATATTACGCGGACAAATAGACAGGTGAATAGACGGACATGCTAATGTCGATTCAGCGCTTGATGCTGATGAAGAATATATTTTGCGGCGCTTTTGAGGCTTCTTTGTGCGTATTGCAAACGTTTTGACCCATCCTTCGCTGATGGGTGTAGAAAGTATGGATAGCCATTGAACAAGTTTAAATGCATTTAGGAAATGATTTGTTCCGCTCTCTTGCAGAGAACCCTTGACGTTGTACGAAGGTGGTTGCGAAGAACTCGGTTGAAAAGTATGTCCATGCAATTTTTTCAATAACTTTTCGCATATGCAAATATTATTATAAATAATAGAACGAGGTAGATATGAATTCTCAAGTTAACGAACGAATAAATAGCATAATGGTTTCAATTGTGACATGCGTAGGTTCAATATTTCATACATAAATGACAAATTTTTTTACTTTATTAATATGTTATGACGCATTCTGGAAGGGTAAGATAATAAAATGGGATGGTGTAACCAGCCGCGACCATTGACATTGAAACTTGTTTGCGCTCTTATTTATTTATTTATTTATTTATTTTTTTTTTTTGCATTTTCGATTTACAACTAACTAATAATATCAAATGTTTCGTTCGTTCGAGTCTGTGTTCCAAGTTTTGTGTTTTTATTCCATTTTATTCGTAACAATTAAGACAGATAGAAAATTCATGTGTTATGCATAAATATGAATAAATATTTGTTTGTTGTTTTTTATGAGCTTTTCATAATTTATAATTCTTTTACACTAATTAAAACTGGCAGAATGAAAATTGCAACCGCAACTTTTTTTTTTTTTTGCTTTTTTTTTTTTTTAAATAATAATAATAACATTAGTGGTAACAACGCAATGAACTGCGCAGGAAGTGATTGCAAATAAGAAGGTTATGTGTATTTGCTATAGATAGACGTACATACGTGTATAGTGAAGCTTAAAATGAATGATTGTTGTTATTGTTGTTGTTGTTGTTGTTGATGATGTTGTCGGCTGTTAAACAACTAGCAATAATCAACATAAAATGCACATGCGCAACGGAGTTTACCTTTCACTACAAACACCACCGACAACAACAGTAACAGTAACACGCGTTGTTACATAACCGTAACTAAACAGAAAAGCGGCTCTTTATTTATAGACTCAATGTTAAGAAAAAAACAAACAGCAAAATGTACCAGCAACAACAAAGCAAAGAATAAGAAGAAGAAAATCTTTATGCGATAATTATGATGACGGCGTCAACAGTAATAGCAATAACAACAGGCCTGCAACGAGCGACTCAGTTGTTTATAAAGTTTACGTTTATTTATGTAAAAATCGTTGGGTTAAAATGCATTGCGTTGCATTATTTTACGTTAATAAGTTATTAAATATAATTAAATTGTGTATAAAAAGATCGTATGTGTGCTGTTGTTACACGCAGAGATATATAAATTTCCGAGAATACATCAAAGGTCTAATATATAAAATCTTTGTCTTTGTGTCTGTGTGTGTGTGTGTCTGTGCGCTGTCTCAAAGCTTTTACAAATCATTGCCAACTGTAAATTAACGCACCTTTCCCTAAGTGATTTCTGGGTAAAACGCAATTTTCTGGTCTGCTGATGATTATGACTTTATTATTATAATCATATCAAGCAGCCATGATCGAAATGTTTGTACACGAAAGGTGAAGAACACTTTTATGATTTGAAGACGGCATTTAACAAAGAAGGTCTTGTAATTGAAGAATTAACAAACTATTTGGTCAATGCTTTTCATATAATCGCTTGTTTGCCTATGAGAATATAAAGATGAATAAACCATTTAGGTGGCGGCAGGTTACACTTATTGCGTCGTAATAACATAAAATAAAAAGAAAGAAAAAAAAAAAACAACGATATACAACATGGCGTGCTTCGCTATGAAAACCTAACTTAAACCGCATCAAATATAATTTAATTAGAGAAGGCTTTCAAAAGCGTAAACAATTGAAATCAATTAAATTAATTAATTTAATTAATAACATCTTTAATCTGCATGTCTGTTCGAGTCATGATTATGACTCGAAAACCTAATAATAATACGTTATATCATCTGTAGTGTGCTTTGAAATCCAAAAATCGACCTAGTTGGTCCATGGGTTATCATTTTGAAAGTGCATTGAAAAACGCATCCGATACAGCCGATAAAAGTGTACTCTATAACTCTGAACGCTTAGTGAATTCACGAGCAAAATAATCACAATCTTGTCCACAAAAACGTATGTGTTTCTCGTTCTTTTCTTGTCACTTTTTACATTTAGAATAGGTCGCAGTAGCAAGTCAGTCATCAGTCATATAAATCGGTTTAAGAATTCCTTTACGATCACGATCGAGAAGTCGTCACATGTATAAATAAAGCTGAATGTATACGTAGTGTAATCCAAAACGTTTTTTAGTTTTATGTAATCAATTATTGTTCCATTTCTACGTACACTCGGCCGCCTTAAGGATTAATAGTAATAAAAGAAATCTTTAGACATTGGTTAGCTCGGGAATGTTTTCAGCTATCCGTTGAGGTGCTCTGCTCTATATTTCAGCAACGACATTCTTTCCAGATATTGTATATATATATATTATTTTAGATATCGTCTAATAAACAAATAATACTTTGCTCCTTTTTCGCGTTTCCAGTTAAGCGTTGCTTGCATAATTCAATGTAGAGAACTCGCCGGGATGTATTCCTACTTTCAATGAGTACATGTTAAATATGGCATCTAGTATACGGTATATGGTAGAGTTACGGAAGAAGCATATCTCTAGACCTTAGATTCCCATAATTTTCTTCTTATTTTAAAATTATTTTCTTTAATACGATCTCGAATCAAGTTCAAAGGATTTTTATTGAAATCTTTTAGGATGACATGCATCAAAACTGTTTGTTGGCTGGTTCGAGAGATTCTTCACTTGCACTTCTTCATTAAACGAACGATAGTTAACGGATTTCGATAACTGGTTCGCTGCGGCCCGAAGCCTTTTAGTAATAAATGATTCGCTTTATTTTAAGTTTGCTTTTTTTTTTGGCAATAAATTTTCATATCTTTCGTTACTTGACAACCCTCGGATGTCAGATTTGTCAAATTAGTATCCAAAGGAAAGAGTAGAACTTTCCCTTGTATCCTTTGTCCTGCCAATCATTAAACGATTACATATATGACGTAATATAATTAATTGTGTAATTTTTTCGATGGATTCCTTAACCTAGTCCTAGAAAAGATCCGGTCGAAACCAATTGCTTTACTATTTACTTACTTCTTATTCGCAACGCGTCGTAATTTCTTTCTTGCTCAGCGTAAAGGAATTTTTTCATTATTACTCATACGCACTGGTTTATGCAAAGCAATTTACCACGCAGCCACATCCACATTTAACTCGTCTTAATGTCAAAGCATAAATTAAGATTAAAATCTTAGACACACTCACACATATGCAGACATTTATGTATATATTATAGATCAGGCATATCAACGAAAGTGAATAACGGCAACAACGACAATAATATTGTCTTTTAAATACAATTGTTAACATATTCCTTTGTTTTGTTGTTATTGTGGTGTTTTTTTTGTTTGTTTTTGTTTTTGTTTTTGTTTTCGAGGTGCACACTACGGTTTAATTCAGTTTGCTATCGGTGTGACTTTTCATTTGGCTTTACGGTCAACCCATTGATTTATGTGATTCTGGTGGCCAACATCTTGTGTAGCTGCAAATGACACACCAATTAGCTAAACAATAGATGCTGTTGTCAAACGGGGCCAAAATAAATACATAAATATTGTAAAAAATTAATACTTTGACATTTTTATGAGTAGTATAACGGGGGGGCTGAGTTTCATTTCTTTCAGATCATTTTAAACGAGAGTTGTTGTTGTTGTTGTTTGTTTGTTTGTTTGTTTTTTTGTTTTTTTTTTCTTCAGGGAGCGTGAGCTCTTAAGATCGAAACAGATTAGAATGCTGTTCGGTGCGACCCTGTACGCGAATATAATAGCAAAGTTATGGCTTATGTGAGTAACCTTAATAACTGATGATAAGTGGTGACAAATCTTTTTACCATAATTTGTGAAATCCCTCTGGAAATATCTAACAGATATCGGTTTGTGTTATTTGGCACTTAATTTAAGGTGGCAAAGGCTTTTTGCTTGCTTAACTATTTCATTGCTGGTGCTGTTTGTTGTTCGTCTTGTTGTTGGCGTTGTTATTGCTCATTTCGTATCGACTAAACCAATAACAACAACAGCAATAACAAAAACAAATGCTTTGCTATGACACGCATTAACTGCTTGATTACCAATTTTAAGCCTGCTTGTCCCAACGCTAGCCTATTGGCTTTGAATGCAGAAAAACTGCATGGCATAGCTGTTGGCATGTTGCGAGTTGTTGTTATTGTGTTTTTTTTTTTTTTTTTTTATTTGTTTTTTTTCTTATTTTTTTTACTTTTAATCTAATAAACATGGTCCGTTAAAAATGAGCTAATAAGCTCAATAAATGCTTAACACCCGCTGGCTGCCTGACTGGCTGGTAAAAAAGGCTTGCCCGCGACCACCACCGCCACCAACACACGTAACCAATGATAACAAAATAAACTTGTACACGACATAGTATGCCAATGCAATTGTGTGTTAATATTTTATGCGAAAGCATTGGTGTCTGTTTCTCGGGTATTTGAGGTATCGCAGCAAATGGCAACGCCCGAATGTAACATAATTTTTTGCAATCAACTGGCAATCTCATTAATAAATTGCTCGGCATGTTGTAGTTGCAATTGGTCGATTGCGCTACCAATGTGCGAGCTGAAGCTCTATCATTTAACCGGCCACGCTGCTATTAAGACAAAAATGCAAAAACAACAATATCAATACCAACCATTAGCCAAACCAGAGCGAAAACGTACTGAATAATCATCAAAAGGCCATATATTGGCAACAAACAACTACCACAAATAATATTTATTTTGACTCTTACAGCACTGCGTGCAGCACACATGCAAAAATGTGTATGCAAAACTGCACACTACACCATACACACACTAAGAGACACACAAACGCCATCAAACACTCTTTATTATTTTAATATAAAATTACAGACCATTTTCTCATATATTTTTGGTGGCATATCAATTTTTATAACTCAGCAAGCGTCGATAGCTAACGCTGCTTGATGTCATGCATGAATTTCTAAAATGAACGCGCGCACATATGTTTATATGAACTGCTTATTAACTAACTTACCCCCTAAATAGGCTGCCAGTGTACTGAACTTAGACTTTTTGTTTGTCCTTTCGGATATTTAATTATTAGTGACAATTTAGTGTCAAACAATGCGATTATGTAAACAAGTATCATAGATTCTGTTATGACCTGACGAGCCCCGCCACGATCGCAGCCACAATCATAAACATTGCTACTATTACTACCACAGCCGTCATCATTGCATGATAATTGCTTGTTTGGGTTATTGTTTGCCAGTAGGTGACATAGAATTTATAATCACACCATCACCGACATTATAAAAAGTGGGTGCAAGTGTTATATGTTTGTTGTTGTTGTTTCTTTGCTAATTTTTATTACATTATAAATGATCTTCGAGTCTATTGGAAATGTTTTAATTGAATTTTTCTCTGGATAACTACAGCCTCTAGGGCGTATGGTTGTTATTAATTGAGTGCTAAAGTTTAAAACAAAAAAAGGCAATAAAAAATATATCACATGACTTCAAGGTGACTTCACATTTATGCCTTCAATCAAATATTTTAACAAATCTCACAATTTTTACTTACCCGTCTCGGAGAGTGACATATGTGCGCAAAAGTCAATGAGGAGGAGACTCTAGTAAACTTCGAAAACAAAATATCATGCCGGGATCCTTTTATGCGATCTGTATACAATATGATATACAACCGAGAGCTTGGCAGCAACATCAATCATAGCAAGGACCATATCATGGCATTTCAAATCTATGCGACGACGATTCAAATCTTGGCGCCCCAACCGCATTTGCTTAGGATATTCTCTCCGTGTACGGCACATTAAATTTCGTGACTTCGCTGTTCTGTTTAAGTTTTTCGAGAATTGAAAGGCAAAGTACAGGTCTCTCGCTTCCAAATTTAAAATTTCGTATAACGTTATCATCGAAAAGTAGTTCAACTTGTGCACTTAAATCGCGCAGGATTATCTAAACGAATATCAGACAATATCCTAACTAACGTTTGTGTCAAATTTCGTGATAATGTCTTTAGTTTTTGCTAAAAGTGAACATTTTTTACTTTGGCTTGGAGTTTGGACAAAAAGTCGTATGCCCCCGAATTCGAGCGATTAGTTTTACGTAAATGACATAAAAGATTGATTCGACTGAACTTCTAATGAATAGCAATACGGTAATTGAAGAAGACTTAGTCTCACTACTATTTGATTCCAATCTAAGAGTAGTATTCGAAGAGTATTTTTCCAATATATCGGCATAATCTTCAGCTTTCATTTAATGTGAGACAACGGATATATAGACAAGTAAATGGGTAAACGTGAGCGGAACACGATAGTGAACGGCATCCGTGAATCTTTCGTATCGGGTTCATACATAGATGCAGCACTTACGTACAGTGGAAACTTATCCAAAAGCAAAAACTAAACCTTTGTCTTATTAGGTAAATGCCCATGGTATTTAGGGTAATATGTAGAGTAAGGCAAAATTTTTCAACTATTTTCTGAAGCTTTGATTTCGATAGGACCTGTTATTAGCATAAGGAGTTTGCAAAATTTCGCTGCCTTTCTCCCATGTATAAGTGCAAGGGAAGGACGAAAAGCTTTTCAGAATAGGAAATTTAAGATTCATACGAATCCACAAACAGGCAATAAGTAGTCGAGCAAGACCGACGATTGAGAATACCCTACGCAATTTAAAATAACATAACTCGAATAATAATGGAATACCGAATTTATTTGCATGTAGTAACATACCTTCATGAGAGCAGCGCCCAATATTTGATCTCAAGTGGTAAAAATTTAGCAAAAGTAACTTTCTCTTCGAAGATGTCATTATTCTTCACCTGTTTATACCACGCACTATTTTTCTACAGGGTATACAGTACATTAAGTTTCTGCGGGTGTACGTGATATTCAGAACGGCTTGAGGTAGACGTACCTTTTACCTGTTTTATACCTATCTAAGCTTGAGCGTCCGTTCGCCCGTCCGCCTTTTCTTCCGCCCATCCGTCCGTCTTGTTTTTTTGTATTCAAGCTACAGGTCGCCATTTTCAAAATATTTTGATGAATTTTGGTACACTGACTCTGAGCTCTGGCTCATGGGCGAACGCCATTGAAAATGGTTCACTGGATATGGGATCACTTTTTCCGTTACTTCCTATCGAATGCCGTATTTTGAAAAATGCGTCATATGAATAGCTGAATTAAGCAAGATTGTACCAGGCATACCAATAGTGAGCTATGGCCCACTAAAATATTTCTCTTTGTTTTTGTATAAGAAAAATGTACGAGAAAATAAACCGGTTGTCATTGAAACCAAATATATTCCCATCAATTCGATCGTTGGGCTTTTCAAGACTTCAGGATACTGAATCGTTTGAAGCGTACATACACAGTCACTGCCCACCTATTAGTTTGTTGTTTTTCGATTCTTAAATTTAAAAACTTCTTAAATCTCTACAAACTTAAATCTTATTTATAAACTTTTTATAAGAAAGTCCCGAAGCGGTCAACATATTTGCACTTGCATGTCAAAGCAAAGCATTAGCGAACCGCTGTTAATTCACAAATCAGGTAGACTCTGAAACTTACTTCAATAATTAACGCATGCATGCGTAAATGTTTAAATATGTGAATAGATAAAGGAACGAGAGAGAGAGAGAGAGAGAGAGAGAGAGAGCGCGCGAAGAAAAAAAAAAAAACAACAAAAGTAGGTAAAAGAAAACACAAAACAACGAAGCAAAGAAAAAAAGTTGAATCAAATCTAACGATAACAAAATGTTAACAAAATACATCGAAGCTTAGCGTAGAAGTAGAACAAATTAAAAACTATTCAACTTGTTACCGTGTTTGCAGTGGGAACTCTAACGATCCTAATACACACACTTAAGCGGTTACACAGCAACATGCATTCACGTAATGAAATAGTTATTGAAAAAGGCATGAAAATTTAATTTGCATAAGCAATAAGCGTGAACGGGCGAAAGAACAGCGAATGAACGAGAAAGAGAAAGAAAGAAAGAGGCACCTGCAAGTGGGAAGAAGTGCATAGCGTGCATTAAATTATGCTCTCAAAGGCTGTGCATACATACTACGGTAGGCTCGGTTCTTGGCTGTTGGAGTGGCTGTTGGTTATTTCTCAAAAAGATAACGTTCGAGTAATTTAGAGTAATTTTTCGCACCAACAGTTTTAATTATATTTGTTAACACATTCTGTTGTTGTTGTTGTTGTTGTTGTTTTGGTTTTTAAATTTATTTAAAAAAAAAAAAATACAAATAAGATTAAAGAGAGATGGAAATCTAACGTTTTTTTGTTCATTTTTTTTTTTTTTTCAACAATTTGTGTGTGTGAATATGAACTTTAACGCTGTGTCGCTGTGCTGTTATTCTCATTGTTTTTGCCGTTGTTGCTTTTGTTGTTTAACAGCGATTACAATCTCAAGATCATATGTTGATTTGGAATAACAACTCTCTAGAAAACTCTGCAAGAGATCTTTTCGTTGCTTGTGTTTTCCGTTTTCTTTTTCTTTTTCCTTTTATTTTTATTTTTGTTGTTATTATTTTTTTTTTTTTTTTCGTTTTGTTTGGTTCTAAATACTTTTATAAAGATTTTTAGATTTAGATTTGGATTCACAAATGCTAGGCCAGTTCAGGCTATTTATGGTATGTTATGGTTAAGCCATGATAAGGTGCGCTGTATAATTCGTTCATTTTTATATACATTTTAAAGGCCAAACTTAAATATCACACAGAAATTTTTGTATTTGTAAATGTCGGTAACTAAGTTTAGGAAGGAATAAAATAAAATAAAATAAAATAAAAATGAAAAGAAAAAGAAAAAGCAAAACATAAAAATAGAAATAAAAACTACATAACTGTTTCTCGCTTCATATGTATGCATATAGTGTACACATAAACATCGTCTTCGTGATCTGTAGTTCAGTGTTTAACATAACCAAACTCAGTCAATTGGACAGACAGACAGACCGACAGACAGACAGACAGCAGGAATAATAACAACAACAAAAAAACAAAAAAAAAAAAAAAAGCGACGGGTATTTACAAGTTGGCAACTTAAAGGCAAGTGTTTATTTGAACGATGCCTTAAACTCTGGCCACAATGACCTGCAGCACTTTGCTCTGCGATTCTATTTCCAAAGCCTGTTTATACCACCATTATACTGGGTGATATATATTGGCCTACACTCGCAATACGAGGCAACGACGCACGCTGTGCGTATGGCAATAAATCAACATTTTATTTGTTGAAATAAATCTGCACTTTATTGCTTCATTATTATGCGAAATTGTTATTTATGGCAGCAGGAAATAAAACACATATTCAACACGCTCAAAATCTCATATTCCCTCTCTCTATCATTCTATCTCATTTTGGCTCTCTTCTTATCTATCTACTTATATCTATATCTCTCTTGTTTTGCACTTTTTAATTTTGTATGATCATGAACTCAATCGTTAGTTAGCCTTACACACAACACAACAGTCGTTTACCAAATCATTCCTTTTACTGTAATTATTAGTTTAGTTTATAACATCCGTGTAAGTGCGAAATTGATATATGTTTGTATGTTTATGTTATATATATATATATATATATCAATATATATATGTTATATATCTATAGGTATATATATATATATATATAGGTTATGTCTATGTTAGGCTTTTATTATTATTATCTTTGCATACATTCACTACGTGATATGAACTTGTCATTCTAACTTTTCCCATTTACAAATCGAATGCCATTCTAATCGAATGTTTAATGGGTGAACATAAACCACAAGTCATCAATCATAGCCACAGCTATAAATTTAATGGCAGAAAGTTTTACTCTTTTCACGGCTAGAGAGCAGCTAATTAATACAACACATAAATATTTTCTAGTTCGTAAAATCGCATATAAGTTTCAAACAATCATCAATGAATATTTTAAATAGAGTTTTAGATACTAAAACGAAAAACCGATAACTGTTGCATTAACGTGCATGAGTAAAGCTTTGTTATTAGTACATGTAGTATTATGCTCACACACTAAAATCAAGCTCAAGATTATTTAAGCTTGAAAAGTTCATTGTAAGAAATAAATTTCAAAATGAATTTAAAAGAAAAACAATAACAAAAACAAAAACGAACGCAAACTTTCTTTTTTCTTTCTAATACGAGCACATTGTTCGAATACTATTCCTCTCGATTTCTTAGCATAAACTAACTAAAAAAAAAAACTATCAACAATTTCTTTGACCTCATTCTCGATCCCCGATTGTCATCCGAGCTTGGAGAAGAGTCTTCATTTCGCTTCTATTCCCGCAATCATCCCATTGAATCGAACCATTGAAGCACCCCACAGGCTAAATCCATCCGTCACAAGTATAAATAGCGGCATTTTTTCACTTCTCTACGCTCATGCGTCTCGCTGCCGGCAATAAATACATTTATCTTCAATTCATCCTTTTTACTTCCATCCAGGACAGATGGAAATCGGTGCGAAAAATTCTTCGCAATTTTGAAAAATTCAAAAACCTATTAATTATTTATTTGTTTCTTGAAATGATTTCTTAAAAATCTTTCGGTATTTGAAGCATTATTACAGGCCTTCATAAAAAAATAAAGAGAATTTTCGATTTATTTAAAGGGACGTCTATCTAATCTTTAATATTTATGTTTTCCCATCGTCTCGCAAGCACAGTAACTCATTACTTTAACGTTTAACAGTCGGTTTTATTAACGCAGTGTCCAATTGTTAAGAGCCGTTTGCAAGCCGATCTGCGATTTCAACTTTATTGTAGCAATAATTGGAGAACGAATGTCTTAGAATATCAAAAAAAATTCTCATGAGGCCACGTCTGGAAAATGACAGTCTTTACTTTATTTCGGAACGAATTTTTCTACCACTTTATGCATCTTGCGTGTTGAATGCGTGAGATGCAAACTATATTTTCGATTTTTCAAAAAGCTTTCGTTTCTTTTGTTTCCGAAAGATAATTTCTTTAGATTTGTGCATTTTCAGTATTAACGGAAGTGCTTGCACCCTCAGACCTTTCCGCTTGTGGAACCCTTTCACCATTTATAGGCTCAATCAAGGACTTTTTTACAATCTCCAATCCTTGCCTGCAGCTAATTGTGTCTCCCATATAAAATTTCGAATAAGCTCTGCCCGTACACTATGCGTTCGTTTGCTTAAGTACATGAAGATGAATTGTCGAAACTTCCCGCGACCTCTCATACAAAAAGAATCGATCCGTTTTGGAATGTAAAGCACCTGGAGCAGGAAAATTCTCGCCAATATTTGATCAAACCACATACGTGCTCAATGCGTTACTTTTTAGGCCTGTACATTTAAGCATGTGCAAGCACTATAATCATGACATGCTATATAAGCGTAAGCATCGAATATAATGTGTATGCATTATGGCAATGCTTACACCTAAATAGTCTACATTAATATAAAGCGTTGCCAGCATGTAATGTATATGCAGGCAATGTTTCGCGTTACGACGAAATATGTTCTCTTTCCACTTAGATGCCAACGAAAACCGTAAGCTGTAACCGTGGTGGATAACGAAAGATTTAATTGAAGTGCACCCGTTTGGAAGTAATTTTCATTCATTAACATAATTAGTTACGAATCAAATGCAATATTAGTTCGTTTCGTTAGTGTTGCCGGTATAACTTAATCTATTTGGAAAAGTCAGATCGCAAGTGGCCCATTAGTATGCGCCCCTGATAGCTCTGACTTTAATTCGTTTACGTAAAGTGAAATAAATAATTCAAACAAGTGATCATCATTTTTTGGCCTCACTCTTAGGTAGTGTATGCAATAAAACAAATCAAAATCACATTTGTGCATTAAATTACCTTTCACTGAAATCTATCAATTAAAATCTTTTCATCTCTTTAAGCTTGAATGCTGCCTCAGTAGAAAGAAGTTAAACAAATGTAAAAACACGAAAAACCCATACGCAACCGGTTGGTTGTTCACTTCTATTTAGTTCAACGCGATGGTGTTTGCAACCCACACAAACAACAATTTCGTTTACAAGCCATCGGTAGACCATTTCTCAAGACATTGGCCGGTCATTTCAGAATTTACAACTCTGTGCTAGGCTTGTACGCAAAATTGTAATTAAATCTTACAGAGACAGAGACTTGCGACGGAAGCGTAAGCAGAAAAACTAAAAAAAAAAAAACAGGGATGGGCAGAAGAAGGAGAAGAGAATGCATACCAAACACAGCACTTCATGTGGATGCAAGTTTTAATTTACGCGCGATTTATTACTAAAGATTTTGTTTTATTACTAATTCCTCAACAGTTAAATGCCATGTGTGGTGGTTGAGCGGATATCTGTGCGCTGGGGATGTATTGGGAATTGCGCTTGGCGTCGTTGTTATGATTGTTGCTGTTGGTGTTTAGTAATTGTTAAATGCAATTTGATTCATTTTAATTATGCGTGTGTGCACACATAAAAAACGAAGACGGTAGAAAAAAAATCAAAGGCCACTATAAATAAAAATAGATCTCGCTATATAGAAGATAGAGGTAGCGACATGCGCTACAACATGAAAGCTTTTGCTCGTTCTCTAAGCGAATCTTAGATACCCATCATTCGAAAGCAAATGAAGTGGAAATTGCGCTTACCATCCAATACCTATTGACGCATGCACGAGCCGATTAAATACGTTTTGATTGTTGTTTCTAGAAAATTTTGGATCGATATCTACTATAAGTCATTCATAACTTATTAATAAATATTTGGTGTTTTACTTTTTTCCTTCTATTTCTTTCTTTTCTTTTTTTTTTTTTTTTTTTTT